>JBBBDQ010000231.1:42500-180000 GCA_037127315.1 Ascarosepion bandense | reverse complement strand
GGTTTACTGTTTCTGTATGTGGGAAGATATAAAATTTACGTATGTTTTCCTTTATTATTATATGATTTTATTAAGCTCTGTAATATTTATTATATTGCGCACTATTTATAATAAAATAAATGCCGAGTCCTTTTAACCTGTATTTATATATATATGTGAGAACTTCCAACATGCAGGAAAGCAGGAAACAGAAAGGCAGTAGTTAAACAGTTTAGAGAGGACAGGGGAAAGTTCAGGAGCACACCTCTTAAGGACTATCACCGGGATTCCATCGTCTCCACTCGCCTTATTGGGGTCGAGCTTTGAAGTTACTCGGAATACTACTGCCGGGGTAATATATACGTCGTGCAGTTTGGCTTCTAATAGGGAAGTCGGTGTACTCCAGATGAGTCAAATGTGGATTTGGATGAGAATCCGCGGGCAAAGCACTCAGCTTTGTCCGCAGATGACGTGAGAACCTCAAAGTCATGGATTAAAGGAGGTATTGAGGAATTGCTATTGTTCAGCACTCGTTTGCAAATCCTCCAATAGTCCTTGGAGCCGAACTTGCGGTCAGCTATGCGCTGTCGCATTCTCTCAGCAAACAACCGTTTGGCGTCACTTAGGGTTCTCTTGCAATCATTGCGAGCAGACGTGAACAGGCGCCTATTGTGATCAGATGACTGTCTCCGGAATAGACGGAACTAATTGTTCCTGTGGGCAATAGCGGCTGAACAGGCAGGAGAGAACCACGGAGAGGAGTGAGCCTATTATCCCTGAGAGCAACACACTACACCTCCTCGGCCTTACCCTCTCCTCAGACCTCAAATGGAACCACTATATTGAATTCATAGCTAAATCTACTGCTAAGAAGGTTGGGTCACTATGTCGATCCAGGATGTTTTTTCCGCCTGAATCCATCCTGCATGAATACAAGTCAACCATCCGTCCGTGCATGGAGTACTGCTGCCATTTATGGTCAGGTGCCCCTGCCGTTCTCCTCAGTGTTCTTGACAGGCTCCAAAGGAGAGTCTGTAATGTGATAGGTACTGATCTGGCGGCTCGACTGCAGCCACTTCCCCACCGTCGAAATGTGGCCTCCCTTTGTCTATTCTATAAATACTTTCATGGCTTCTGCTCGGACGAACTTAAGTCCCTGATGCCTCCTCAACAGGTGTTTACTCGTGCAACCAGACTGGCAACTGGGTCCAATCCATTCACAGTCAGGTTAGCCAAATGCAGACGACAATTCTATTCCTGCAGCTTCTTCTCCCGCACTTCCCGCCTGTAGAACTCGCTTCCATCTTCTTGCTTTCCTGACGGCTACAACCTCCAGAATCTTAAATGCAATGTCAATACTCATCTATTAACCACTGGACTATAGCTCTCTCCCCACCCCCGTATATCCTTCCCTTTCTCTCCACCTATGTATCTCTCATCGCACCTGCATTCTCAGCTTTCTATTGCTCTTTTCTAACTAGTTTTGTACTCCTCACTCTTTTCTAATTAATCTTTTTACAGTTATTTAGCCCCCCGCTCATCAGTGGCATTTCTACCTTGCTCGGAGTGAAACGAAAAAATGTATATATATATATATATATATATATATATATATATATATATATGGTTATGTCAATTTTTCATTGCTACATGGAAATTTCTATGTTTCGAGATTAATTCTCATCATTAGGCAATGCTGGTGTGGTTGTGCAGACGATTTACATTTAAATGATAAATACTTTCGGTTTACTGTGAATGTATGTGGGTATTTTGTGTGTGTGTGTGTGTGTGTGTGTGTGTGTGTGTGTGTGTGTGTGTGTGCGGCTAATCGGAATGGAGATTCACTTAGGGGTTTGACCTCGACGAATTTACGTGCTAACCAAATTTTTTCCTTCTCTGTTTTTCTTTTTCCTTGACCCTATTGCTCTCTTGTCTGCTTTCCTTCGCATTTATCTGATCTTATCATTTTCCCTTCAGTTTTATTACATTTGATGTTATATTTGTTCTTGGTAGTACCAATTCCTTTCCCTCTAGTCTATTTGTTAAAGAAAAGATTTTTTCAAAAGTAAACCCCGAACTGCTATTTTTTCGGTCCATCTATCAATTTGCTGTAAAGTTTATTATCCCGATACAAAGTGGGTAATTATTAAAAAAGAACAATTAACTTATTCTATCTTTGGCTTTATATTTATTTTCATTTTTATTTTTACCTAATACGTCGGTGAGCATGTTATTTAATGTAGGTTTTATCCATTTTCTAATGTGAATAATTTACAATGTCTACATATGACATTAATTTCGTTACGTTCATTTAATAAATTTTTCTTTTTAAGGGATCTAATAATAAATAGTTTTTCATATAAGCATAATGAACATGGTTCATTTAAGGACTTACATGTTTTAGCTTCTTTTAGGATTTTCCACTTTATTTTGGGTGTCTTTTTTGTTTCCTTTAGGTACCAATGATATCTCGATGGGGATGTTCTATTTCTGTATTTGCTATTATTAAATGAGAGGTATGCTGGTAAATTCTCTGCTACATAGAAACCCGACTGAATTGGTGACAGTCGGCGATCCTACCTCTGGGCTATGAGCGATATATATATATATATATATATATATATATATATATATATATGTGTGTGTGTGTGTGTGTGTGTGTGTGTGTGTGTGTGTTATTAACGAATTTTGACGAAACTTGGTTTTAAACAACCGACAATTTAAAATGAATTGTTTGAACATTATTTTTCATCGATACACGTATTTAAGTAGATATTCTGTTTATTAATTAAACAGTATTATATTCTACTGGCCTGATTATTTACGATAAATTTTTATTACGAAAATATGTGCCATTCGGCAAGATTCGAATATTATATATTATATATATGTATATATATATATATATATATATATATATAATATTTATTAGATTAGAACATGTGAAAACTACAAACTACAAAAAAATTACACTGAAATACTACCCTTATATTCTCTCATAAATAAACCGACCAGATACGCCCTCGCTATTATCTCTCTCTACATGAACGTAACCGAATGATTTTATATTCAGCCCAAATCGCTGATCTGATAGGAATATACATATTTTATACTCTTAGTAGAATTGTTGATCCTAGTAGGTTTTTACCGTGATGATGAACTAACAGCAATATATCTCTAACATCTCAAATTCAGAAAAAAATAATAAAAGCCTTCCAATTTCTAAGTTTCAAAATCAAGATATCATCTAATCTCAAAATTGTTAACATTTTAGACATCAGTTTCAACATTTAAACTATACCATAAATGTAATCAATCCCCAACTTATATTAATGTCAATTTTAACCAACCCTAAATCAATCATTAAACAAATACATAACACAGTAAATATTAGAATAAATAAATTATCATTCAGTAAAATTTTTTAATGAGGACAAATCCGTATCCAAAGCCCTCGGAAAGAGTAGTTTTAAAGAAGAAATAATATACCGAAACAATTTGAAAGGGAAAAGCTAAAAATAGAAAAAAGGGCAAAAATACAAAAAGAAAAATAATATGGCTCAATCCACTATTCTGCAAGTTGTCCAATGTAAATATCGGCAAATACTTTTTCAGCTAAGTAAGCAAACGTTTCCACCAAAATAGCCCCCTAAATATATTATTCTACAAAAAACTCTAAAAATAAGCTATTCAACAACCAAAAATATTCAAAATATAATTAGTTCACACAAGCATAAATTACTTAAAAATTGCCACAACAATTCTCAAGAACACAAACCTCCTTGCAACTGCATCAACAGAACCAACTGCCCCGTTTTTTTTGTAAAAATATCCAACTTTTATTTCTTGATTATATATATATATATATATATATATATATATATATATATATATAAGAAAACCCTAAACATAATTAAACTTTTATAAATCCAGACTTAACATCATATGTAGTTAACAATGGGCGAATCAAAACATACACTTCATGAAGATTACAACACACTAACACTAAGATACTTTTCCATTTTTTAGTCATACGATTTTTCTTTCATCTGAATGGGATGTAAAAAGGTATCAACGAACATATTTTCTTGTTTTATAATTCAAGTTATTTTTCTCCAGGCAATGCCAAATAACTCTGTTTGGGTGCATTAATAATAACGTTGGCAACTAAAGAGATGGCTCTTGCCCTCGATTTGGTATTTTCTTTTAGTTTATTTAATGAAAGAGTTACTAATAAGTTTGGTGTAAAATCAATTGATACAATAATTTGAAGACTATTTTATCCAAGAAAAAAAGGGAAGAATTATAACTGATTTTTTAAAATTTTAAATAATATAACGCCTGATAATTTGTCACGGTAAGTAAAAATTAATTGCTTACATTGTTATCATAAAATACTAAAAAAACAGTAGGCCTTATTTTCCGTTTGTTGACGATAGGTAATGAAAAGTTCTCAGTCTAAGAAGGTCTTGGATCAGATTTGGAGATAGTTGTTTAAACTGAGGTCTTATGGAATAACAGCTATATAAATTTATATTTTGGCAGTTGTAAAAATTACAAACCTTTGATGCTCGTTGTGGTGCAGTAAATATCAGCTCGGAACGAGAAATCGGGGTGTAGATTTCGATTCCAGTTGAATTCCTTTACGCACAATTACCCTTTGGAAAAATATTTAATCCGTGTCTTTCGTCCAGTTATGGGTTAAATAACAGGACAGCAACCAATCTACCGTATAAACAAATGGTAACCTACTGCTGGATAATATTCTGCACAGTCAGTCATGTCTCCAAAGAACTATGATCACCCAAGCCTGTAACACATATGGCAATTAACTGACTGATTGACAGAATGGTAAAGATGTATACAGTTAAACATTAGTGCAATAGATGTCACAGAAATAATGCACATATACACCTAATCGCACATACACAAAAAATGTTAAAGTAAAAAATATAAAAGAACAAACAAGATAATAAATATAATCATACACAAAATAAGCACACACAAGCATATGATTATAAGAAGTCATATATATACACACCATAATACACGCACAGTTATAACATAAAACTAAAAATTAACCAAACTAACGAAGAAATACAAATAAAATTGTAAAAAGTACGAAAGAGTGCCACTATGATAAAGGTCACAAATAATTAACAATCATAAAAAATTTTAAGTTAAAAATAATGATTAAATATTCATAATGAAAAATATAAAAAATACAAAAAAATTCAGAAATAGAAAAATTTACAAAAATCATCAAAAAGACATGTTTTTTAAAAAATATGACAAAAAGAAAAAAATAATAAAGGATTACAAATATAAAAAGAAAGCAAGCCAATATAGCAAAAACAAAAATAAAATAGAGTCACAAGTAATTAACTATTATAAAAAAAAACAAAAGTTTTAAAAATAAAAATGAAGAAAAAACATTGATAAAAATAATCAAATAAAAAAGCAGGTTCACAACAGTAAAAGAACAATTTAATTTGCTCTAAAATTATTGGTAAGGAAAAAGTTCCAGTCTTACTAAACAGGTAAATTAAAATATTCATACGAAAGCTTATAAAAATAACTTTATTACATTGGTTTAAAGGCTGGTTATTGCGACTAAACTTAATTATTTGTATTTTTTTATCAAAGCATAGGTTATACCTAGTTATGAAACTAATAAGAATTTGTGATATTCCTATAATCTTCCATTCGATCTGTGGAGAGAGTCCTATTTGTTATATTTCCCATAAATATTTAAACAGTGTAAGTAAAGAATTTAAAGTGGGGAATATTTATGATTGTAAAATTTACTTTTCTAAGGTCCGGGAGAAATTTCAATATATACTTTTCTTTCTTTATCATAATTTAAATGAAAAACAACATGAACGTTAGCTGCATAATATCACTTACGTGAACTAGATGATATCCGCTTGGCGAAGGACTCACTAATCCTACCCAACCACGGTAAACGAAGATAGACCGTATATTTATTAACAGTTGCAGGTTTAATTTTATTAAACGTAGCAGTCTTATCCCAAATAACCGATTGAACATTGTCCAACGGATAACCACTGTTTACAAGGATACTAGTTAAACAATTAATTTCCTCTAACAAGGTGGTATCTGAACAAATCATTAACGCCGTATGTGTAAAAGTCCTAATCAAATTAATCTTTTGTTGTTTAGAACAAAAAGAATCCCATCGAGTATAGAGACCCGTAAAGGTACACTTCCTATAAACTGAAGTAATAAGTGGAAAGTATTCTATGAAACCGAATATCTAATAATGGCATGAACCATTAAATTTAAGGGCAATATGAATACCGTTGAAGAGGAAGAAAATTTGTCAACTTCCGATTCATGGTTAAAGATAAAAAATGTGTCATCCACATAACGAAAGTAAACCGTGGGCCGGGAAGAACCTAAAAGAAGGCTTTCCTCGTAAGATCCCCAAAAAATATTCGCCAAAACAGGACCCAAAGAGGAAGCCATCGTTTTACCATCAATCCGAAGAAACATGATATTATCAAAACTAAAATCGACAGACATGGTGGCAAAATTCACGAGTTCAACAAAAACATCTTCAGGTATAGTTAAATTACCTCGATATAGTAAGTCGCTACAAATATTGATAGTCTTTGATAAAGGAACACAAATTAAGAGGCTGCAGATGTCAAACGAACATACAAAACCATCAGTAGCCTCATAATACCGAATGAATTAGGAAAAAAAAGAATCTTTAATACAGAAACTATAATGCGGCAAAACTGGTTGCAACATTATATATAGTCACTTTGCGACTTTATGTTGAGAAGACCCAATCATAGAGAGTATGGGTCTCCACAGGACACCCTACTTATGAATCTTTGGTAACGATTGGAGTCAGACGGTTTAATATCTCAGCCATTTTAGAGGAAATAACACCATTTTTTACCAATCTGATAAGACATTTCTGAAATCGAATTTCGAATTTCACAATTCTGACAAGAGGGGACGAAAACAGCCGACTGGTGTTTCTTGTTTTGAAATTTATCATGGCCTATGGTAAAAGAATTTCTTGCCTTTAACGACATAAAACGTTTCTGTACCGTCGAAAACATGTGCGTATATATATATATATATTTATATATATAGTCACCCGCAAACAGATCTGTTCCGCTCTATCACAGCTCATCAGTACGATTAGACTCCGATTGCTTTTAACCCAGGATTGAAACCCGGCCGAATTGGCGTCACCCGGCGATTCTACCTCTGGGCTATGGGCGTTCGGTAGAAGAAGGCAGATATTTTAGCGTGTATATTGTCATTGTACCCGCCCAATAGCCAGAGTGCTCTAATCCATAACTGATATATATATATATATATCCTAGTAGACAGTTATATTTCATTCGACAATTCCAGGTGTGATTTGTATCTATTTACTGATTATTATAAGAATTATCTAGTATTTTATTATTATGAAAATTAGTAATGCTGTGTATATTGTTAGTGCAATACCAACTAATTTTTAATGTTCTTCTGTTAAAGATATTTCTTAATAGGTTGTTAACATTAAAATGTTTATCGTTCAATTTTAGAAAATATTAACTAATATTAATGTTAGACAATTGATAAAAAGTGGGAGGGTTAACCATAAAACTTTTCCTTTTCTATTTTTAGTTTTATCAATACCCGTTTCATTGAGGCGTTTGATTTTTCCTGTTTAAACCCACTTTTTGAGAGCGTTTTAAAAGGATGTTTATTATCATTAAATATTTTGCTATTGGATGATAATTTATTTATCTAAAGATTAACAATAATAGGAATTTGTTTTATCCCTTAGTAAAGATGGTCAGAATTAACATAAATGTATATTAGAGACTCACTATTTTTATCATATTGCTCAAAATATTATTACAGAGGGTCAAAGTAATATCCAGAAAATTAACTGTTTTAAGGATTGAAGAAATATTTAATTTGATTCCAAGTAAATTAAAAGCCCTTATTATTTTCTTTTGTATTTTAGAGGTTAGAGGACCATTAGTAATAGGTATGACAATAGGCCCATCGTGCTTATACAGTCCGATTTGTTCAGATTCAATAATCCTACTAAGAATATTTAAAATATAAATGCCCATTAATAAGCAATTTGAGCGGAGTCAAAAGCCCCAAAAGAGACATCAGAATCATCACATTTACTCTTTATCTAAGTAGAATTAGTATTACCGATAAGATAAATGTATATACTTTATCAGTATATCTAAATATTTCTTAGCATAATTCAGGCTATTTAACCATAAAGCTTTAAAAATAGGAGGGTTGAAATCTATAATATCGAATTAAGTGAAGGTAGCCTTATCTTTATTTTTAATGTTATTAAAATATTTAATGGTATCAGAAGAATCTTGGCACAGATTATTAAAAAAGATGTTTTGTTAGAGTTAATTATTTTTTTCATTATATTTTTGGAAATACGACCTAATTCAGTGTTGGAGAGCATAATAAATCTGGTTTCAAGTTTATTATCAAAATTAGGATTATGGACTTTGAAAAGTATATAAAGATTTTTAAAGAAGATTTTACTAATTCTATCTTTAATGTTGAAGTTAATAGCAAACTCAGCGGTATTTAGATTAATTTGTGATATAAAATCCGTATTTGTAGAGTTTTCGAAATAAGGAGTAATCCACAGAGCGATCAACTTAAATCAATAAGTAGAAATATAGGAAAAATGATAGAATCATAAAAACAGAGAGGATAATCCAAAAAGCTTATCCAATTAATATAAAATATTAAATAAATAAAATATAGAGTTTAATGGATATTATCCAGAGTAATGTGAAATATAGAGAAGAACACTCAACACATAATAAAACGGTTATAAATCTATAATTTACTTCTGCAATTGTAAAAATTGCAAACTGCAATTTTGAAAATTTATAAAATCAGATGTTACATAAAATTAGCAATCACAAAAATTATAATAGTTAGAAATAATGATTAAAAATTGACAAGTAAAATATTATATAAACATAAGAAAAAATTCACTAAGTTTCAGAACATGACCATAAAGTGAGAAATAAAATTTAAAAACACGAAAGAAAGGAAAACTGATAAATAAAAAAGAATTACAAACGTAAAAAAGAGCCAATACAGTAAACACTAAAAGTAAATACATGTAATTTATTATGACAAATAAACCAAAAGTTTAAAAAAAATAAAGAATAAAAAATATAGAAAAAAATAAAAATAAGAAATCAAATTCACAATAAAGAAAGAACAACCGATTTGTTAGAAAATTATTGGCAAGAAAAAAGTCCAATAATACCAAACAGTTAATTTAAATGTATATACTTAACGGTCTTTATTATAACGGAGATGTTACAGGAAAGGGTGAGCGATGATGTGGAACTTGCAGACGCCATTTAATGTATGTTCTGTAAAACTCTCTATCTTTCATTGTGATAAGGTTACATCTATCAAAAGAAACAATTTTATATATATTTAATGAAACTTGCATATATATATATATATATATATATATATATATAGTTAGAGCAACAAAGACAGTTTTTGTCTTGGGTTTTTTCTTTCTTACGGGTACTTGACTTTTTGTTCATGTACTTCGTTTGTTTCTTTTTTTACTTCCCTCACTTTCCCTCATTTGGTGGGTTGTTCAAGATGATTTAAATTATAGCTTAATTAGTACTAATTTTGGCTGAGTTAGTTCCGTTACAATTGGTATTGTAATGACTATAATTAATAGTATATATATATATATATATATATATATATATATATATATATATATATATATATATATATATATGACTTGAATATACGGATCGTAATACGACAAGATAAATAGAATAAGTAAAAAACAAATAGCAAACAGTGTCTTTAAACTAGCATGTCTCACTTTTAACAAGCTTTTCAGAGATTTATTAAGGACGAATGATTTAAAAATGAAGCTATATATCAAACAACATACTATCTCTTGGATTTTTAAATCATTCCTCTTTAATAAATATCTGAAGAAGCTTGTTATAATTAAAACATGTTAGATTGAAGACACTTTTTTCTACTTGTTCATTATATATATCTATCTATATATATATATATATATATATATATTAGTCATCCACATATAAGCCTGTTTCGCTGTATCACAGCG
The DNA here is from genome assembly GCA_037127315.1 of Ascarosepion bandense. Taxonomy (NCBI): domain Eukaryota; kingdom Metazoa; phylum Mollusca; class Cephalopoda; order Sepiida; family Sepiidae; genus Ascarosepion; species Ascarosepion bandense. The sequence continues at coordinate 169,871 of JBBBDQ010000231.1, read as the reverse complement.
CATTAGCGTGGTAGGCATTCACTTCGTTTCAACCTGAATCAAAACTCAACCAATTTGTTGTTAGTCGAAATGCCTAACCCTAAGCTATCGGCGCATATATATATGTGGTTTATACACACGCTAACTGCTGGGATAACTCAACTCATGACCGAAGAGTAATGCGTATATATATATATATATATATATATATATATATATATACATAAGGATAAAGGTATAAATATATATATATATATATATATATATATATATATATATATGTGTGTGTGTGTGTGTGTGTGTGTGTGTGTGTGTGTGTGTGTGTGTATAAGTGCTAAAATTCCAGGATAGGATTAGTAAATAATCTGACATAAGGTTTGTAAATAATCCAGAAGGATCCTTGTAACGTCGTTAAAATATTAAAAGTGATCCAATAGAGAGCTCAGTGTAATTTAATTTAAATTACAGAGCGGATATTTATTTATTATCTGTAAATTCAGATTAAACTTAAAGAGGAAATAGCCATTTTCAACATGTCATTTTAACACATGCATTCTCAGCCCCATATAAACAAGATTCTTTGTTTATATGTGGCTGAGAATGCATGTCTTAAAATGACATGTTAAAAATGGCTATTTCCTCTCTAAGTTTTATCTGAATTTACATATATATATATATATATATAATTATTACCAGTGTGGGGTTTGAATTAAATTAGGCCAGTATACAGTAGTATTAAAAAGTGTTCAATACATATATAATCTGGAGCTTTTAAATGTTTTAATTCGGAAGTCAGTTGATTACGCAACCTTTGTTTCAAACTTTCAATATCTTCAGACGTTTTATATCAACTGATTCTCCAACGCTTTTTTACAAAAGCGCAAGAGCATCTTTCTGAACGCACAACTGTAAGTTTAAAATAAGTGAATGTTTAAAATATAGGATTAGCCGACCAAGAATTTAAAACCTTTTCATCCGTGGTTATACGAGAAATGTTACTAAATTGCATCTTATTGGCGTTATTGCTTTTTTTGGTGGGGGGGGGGGGGCTGAAATGGTTTAAAAATGATATCTGATTAAAAAATATATATATATTTGTTATTCTGTTGAAATGATAGATGAAAAAAAGAAAATAATTGCAAAAGATATTTTTACACAATATTTTTAGGAGGAAAATACAGTAGTGATAAATATTAATGCTTACCTAGCAATGTGTATTCCAGGATTCTTATCAATAATTCGGCTAAGAGAATAATGGACATGTACTGAAAATAAAATCACATGATCGAATATATTTGTAGATGAGAAGACAATGACATGATTTACGGGTAGTGAATTTTAAAAGAAAGAGAAAGCCATAATTCGTGTTGCGTTCAAAGATAGACAATTTCATGAAACCACTTAATATTTATATGCGGGTGACTTCTGAAATATTATCAGGCTGACCAAGAAGATTTTCCCGTGCATAAATGATATTCCCAATGCAAAAAATCGGAGACTGTCAGAAAGAGCATGCGATGATATACGGGTAACCGGAACAGGAAGTTATCATGACGACAGCATCACTGAAATCTGAAAGAATCTTCATTCTTTTTTATTTACGCTGCCTCTTCACTGCGTAGGTGATCATGGACGACTACATCTTTCTTTGTAGCTCTTATAGGTTTTGTCTTTCTGTTATTTGTCTCAAACCCTGTTTTGCCATTCATCCGCTCAAGACCATTAAGTATGTCACGCACAATTTTCCCTGTCCCACTTTCCTCCTCTCCGCCCAGTGAATATCAGATTTTACAAGCCCTCTTTTCTAATTACGTGTCTCAGAAATGTCATATGCCCATTCCTGATACTATGTATCTTATTATTAAATGTACCGTATCCTTTCAGGACTTTGGCGATCGTAGTCTTCTACATCTCCCTATCAGTTATAGTGTTCTTATAGGAGGAATGGAGTTTTGTTTTTGTTATATATAATTACCTGAGTGACTTCTGGTAGGCAGTTAACGGCAGTTAACTGCAGCAGTTGGCGACAGCATGTGTGAAATTAAAACCAGGTACGATTTAGGCAATGTGCAGCGTAACTGTACCGTTCAGACGTAATTTTTTCTTGTTTAGTTATTACTCAAACTAACATTGTATCTATGTTCTTGTTATACTAATCTACTGTTTGAATCTACCTTCTCTGTTCCGTGTCTTACTTCCGACCAAATCGGCCACTACACTTTGCGGCGAAGTTACGCCACAACAAATCCACAACAAATTGGCGACAAAGATCCACAACACTATCCCTTGTAGCACTTCACGCCCATTCTACTATTATGCTGCTCAAACTCCACTCCGCCATCCATCTGCTCAAGCCCATCAAGTATATGTTAAGTATAAGATTCCTTTTTATTTCCATTTTTTTTCAAAACCTCGTAGATACTTACATATTCAGCCCATGGTATCCTAAGCATCCTTCTGTAGAACTACATTTCTGTTGCTTAGGCTCACTTGTTCATCTTTCAATGTCTTTTTTGTTTTGTTTCCAAAGAAATGTTTTCTGTATCTTAATACACAGCTTGGCTTTTGGAAATCCTTATTAGCAATCCCAATGCGTCTTTTGTATCTTAATGTCGCATTACCCTTCCACTGTTAGAATACTTCCCAGATATTTAAATTTTTGTACCTGCTTAGTTTTAGTATCCTCGGCCTGTAATTTTCTTTTCAGGACTTCGTTTTGCTGATTAGCACGAATTCCGTCATACTGTAGTTTATATTTAGTCCTTTTTCTGCTCGTTTTGCTTTGTTACATTCTGTATTATGATTTGTAGTTTCCTTTCAGTATCTGTTATCAGCACTGTGACATATTTATATTGTCAAGATTAAATCAGCCAGTACTGACTCCTAACAGGATTTTTCTTTCTCTTAGAATTGCCTTGTTGAATAGGTTGGATAAATCCGGTGAGAAGATACGTCTTTGTTTTACACACCTTTTCTTGTATAGCTGTTTATCTAGATTATTGATTATTTTCCGAAATATGTCAAATTGAGCAGCTCTAACAGATATCTGGGGCGTACTTTGTCAAACGATTTTGCATAATCTATAAAACACAGGTACACATCCTTCTGCATTTGTATTGCTCTTTCTGATAACATTCTGAGCATAAATATGTCCATTTCGATAGTGATCCCGGACCGACGCGGAAAAAGAACATCTAATAGAAGGAAGAATTCTTCAATGGCGACCCTAAACGTCCAAGAAACACGCACCCATTTTCTTCTTCTCATTTCCTCACTTGTGAACAACGACGTTCAAAAACAAAAAAAATATTTGCCACGACATAAAAAAACAAAACTCAAGCATCACAACATAAAACAGCGACTCACCTTCTACAGGACGAGAATGAAAGAACAAAAAAAAAAAGTAAGAAAAAAAAAGGAAAGAAAAATAAAACAGAATCCAACACGCGTGAATTAGCCCTGTTGTCAAATTATACGCTGATACAGTATCAACCTCTGCAGACAACTGGATAATTTCAACGTACTCTCAACTCCAAAGATAAGTACCTCGAAATATGCCATTTCTATTGAATACAATTGTTTAAATTTATACGAAACCAACCTCATCAACCTGTTTTACGCCTTTCATCGAATAAAAACAGATTTCTTTCCAACTTCAAATTATATATTCCGATGAATTATCATCCTCTGATAATAAAAATCTCTACTCAACATCGAAACTACAAACACTTTTAAGGAAACAAGCTGCTTGTCAACTGCAAATATGTGAAACTGTAAAAATCCCCCCAAAATCCCTATTTTTTTGTCTTGAAAAACATGCTTCATTTTCTATGTATTCTTACATTTCTTTTTTTGTGACCTTTGAAATACGGAAAAACTAAACACACCTACTCTTATAGATTTCAAACAAGACGCTTAACGAGAAAATTGACAACAATTATAGAAACGTATTTCAACCCCCCCAACCCCCCCCCCCCCCAAAAAAAAAGAAAACGAAAACTACTATTTGGAAAAGCGACAACAGATACCATTACAACTCATTCAAACAGAAGGGAAGTTTTGTGGCGGATAAGAAGAAATTAAGAATTAAAGACATTTTGGAAAAACCAAAACTAAAACATACAAAGTAAAATTGCACAACCACAAAAGTGGTTTCAAACGACTAAAACATTTCGTAAAAAAACCCAAACTATGGCAAATTTCACAAGTCAGTTGTAAAAGCAAAATTTTGAATCCTAATTGGATACGAAATAGAAAAATGAACGATGACGCCAGTCAAACGTTTTTCACACCGAAAGCGGAATGCCCTCTTGAACCTGTCACATGACCAGATTTAACTACTTAATGACACTCTGTAACATGTCAAGTCAGTCAGATGGGAGCATGGAGATAACAAGCTAAAATGTAATGGGAGAAACTTCAACAATGATCGACCCGGACGTAAGGTCATATCGCACCTAGTTCTCTTTCTCTTTCTTTCTCGTGTGCTGATTCCTTTTACTTCTTCTCCATCCAAAACATTCCTACTGAATACATACATACATGCATACATACATAGGCACGTACGCATATACTCTTTCACCAATTTACTACTAGGACCATTTGTACGAACTTTTGATACTCTTAACTTTCTCATTGAACATTAAATTCTACGATTTTTGTTAATATTTCCTTTTAATAAATTCCCATTTTAAAATGAAAAATGTATATTTTATTCTTACACTCTTCCACAAAAATACACATTCTAACCTGCCACAACTAATCTTCTGATGAATATCTTCTGATAATTCTGATAATGATGATGATAAGTCTAGGGAAATCTTGTAAGCTGTATGGAGTTTGGTTATGTTTAACAAAAGGCTGCATTAAAGAAAGATTAACCAACTCTCTATAGGTTCACTACATTTTAATCATCGAGGCTTATTAGATAATGTCTTATCGCTAGCATCTTCGCTTTTTATAAGTTTGCAACTACTCTATGCATCGAAATTTGTTTCTATATCAAGTATGGAGCTTTTGCTAAGCATCTATAAATTATTAATAAAATTGAAAGAGTTATCTGCAATGTTATCGGATATGATTGGCATCTCGGCTTCAGTCATTGTGTAGCCACTGTAACGCAGCTTCCTTGTGCTTTTTCCTGGGCATACATTTGGTACTTCTATTTCAAGAATTTAAGCCTCTTATCGAATTGGCAGCTAGGTCATCGCCGGCAGATTTACATCTAGGTTCCATCGTTTTAAAGTCAGCTACAATATTCAAAGATTTAAATATCACGACAATCATAATCTTTTATCTCCTCCAACCCTATTTATTTATGATCCTCTCTTTCTCTCTGTCATTCTCTCATAGAATTTTTTCTTATTCTTTAAATTTCAGTGATCCATTGAGTCTTAGTTGTCTTATCATTTTAACTGAAATAAATTGATTAAAAACAAACGGGTTACCACGCATCATTCAAATCTGATGGTGCTGTCAGTCTACATATATACCAAAGGAAACACAGTTTGACTTGCTCGATTGTAATCACAGAAAGTTTATGAAAATAGCAGTAGCAGTATAAAGTAAGTCTAAATCACGTGAGAATGATTAAATTGAAAATGAAACATCGATTTTCAAACATGCCCGCAACCCGTGACACCTGGAATTGAGTCCCCTAGTGCTAGGATTTTCTCGAAACCCTGGACATTAATGAATCTGTGAAACGTGCCTTTCTTTACATGGCAGTTTCTATACTCACTATATGAAATTAACCACGCTCCACATATACATCCCTTTTCTTTACCAGTGGTAAAGTCTGACTATTAGATTTTGCACAGATATAATAAAACTAGCAGTATAGCCCGGTGTTGTTGGGGGTTATGAAAGCTTTAGAACTAATCCATGGTTGTCAACGTAAAGAATATTTGTGTGAATTTTGGTGAGAATCGGATAAAAATTGTGAATTTGTATAAAGGAGATACAGACAGATAAACAGACACAAACACACAAACATCTTGCCTGTTATATATATATTATCGATTTTCTGCACTATTGTAAAAACTGCAACCTTGAAACTTCTGAATATTGTTTCTTATGTCTTTGTATATGAGTGTATCAAATTTGATTAAAATCGGACCACTCCTTCTATAAACCGATTTTTTGGATTATCGATTTTCGATATTTATCGGGGGTACATCGACACAAAACCTAGCTAAAAACACACGCGGACGCTTATAGTACAACTGTGCAAATTTTCAAGAAAATCGGTTCAGCTGTTTCGGAGTCTATAGGTAACGGACACACACACAGACACATACACATACAGACAGAGTTCCATTTATAAATAAATGTAGATTATGCAAAATATTTCATACATAAAAAGAAAATTATTTTCTTTTTGAGATCGAGATAAAAAAACGTAAAGAACAATTATTATGTCTCTTTTGTCTAAATTAACTTAATCGATACAGAAAAATTTCATTCGTTTTGGCAATTTTCGAAACATTAAAAAAGTAAAATCTTTTAAGGCACTACACGAAAAAAAATTATAAAATTGAAAATTCACCAATAATCTGTTTTTAATTTGTAAATATATGATCACAAGTCTCGCAACCGAAAAGAGTGGTAGATACATAACATGTACTGCAGCTGGTGTGTCCTATGACGTGACGGACTTTGTCTCTCTTCAAGCTGATGGTGAAATTAGAATTCAACTCCGAGACCGTGTCACCGAAGATTAGAAGACTATATTCTTAGATGCATTACATGTACTACAGCTGTAGAGGCAGCTGGTGTGTCTGATCACCTGACGGACTTTGTATTTCTTCAGGCTGATTTTGAAATCAGAATTCTACTTCTCCTGGACAGTGCCACTGAAAACTAGAGAACTAAAGTTGTAGATGCAGCATATGTACTGCGGCTGTAGAGGCAACGTCTATGTCTGATAACATCAAGGACTTCATTTCTTCTCACACTGATTTTGAAATCCCAGTTGTCATTGTCCTAGACTACAGAACACAGATTGCACCATTATTTAATCCTTAGTTGGGGAAGAAGAGACAAATTCATGTTTTATTGAAAGTGAACGCAAAATTTGAACACTGATCTCTATGCTAGTATCACACACACACACACACTACCCGCACATCCATAAAACAAGCGTTAAATACGAATAGTCATATTGTGAAATTAACTACTGATTAGAACTCATTTACAAGAGCAGCTACCGGTTTTACATTGTCAGAACTATCGGATTTACTATTTATGCAAGAGTAAATAGTTGTGCCATCAGCATAAATGTTTATTTAAGATGTATTGTATAATTCTTATGTAATGGGCAATATATAATTAATAAATAAAGTAATTCCGATTCGGGATGGTTCAGGAGAAATCTTGTCTTCTATAGGAGAACCTAAGTGATTCTAAAAACGTCTCGGCGCGAAAGCACAAGTGTTCCTCCTCACAAATTGCGTGATATAAAAGGAAGAGTTTTTGTATTAAAATTATGGAACAAGGAACTGAGAGAGTCGCGTGTAATAACTGGATGCATTTCTTACTCTCTTGTTTTCCTTGTTCTCTTCTCATGGAACATTGAGCAACGAATCGTCTATCTAGGCCTTCAAAAATCAGATTATACACACTAACCCTGTTACTGTCCTTTTCACAAAACTGTCCGGCGGCAAAGAAAGAATGAAAGAAAGAAACAGACAAAGAATCAACATACAAACCTTTACTACGATCGTGCAGCATTAAAGCATCAACCAAACTTTTCTTCAAAGAATATTTCCTCTTGAATTCAACAAAAAAGAAATGTTCACACTTAAAGACAGTTCTCCATAATAGCAAAATTTATGTCATATTTTAATTAATAAATCTCATTTCAATTAATAAAGAAAAAGAAATCTTCGTTATCTTTTGATGTTTGTTCGACCTTCTGATCTTTCAATATGGGGAGTTTGTTTATGTTTGGCATACGGTGAATTTAACAAACATGATAGATGTTTCCTGTAAGAACAATGAGTGACATTGTTACATAAAAACTCAAATGAAAATCAATAAATTAACTCGTAATATTATCCTTAAATTATATTAAATCGATAATTGACATATATCAATGATTTTTAATTGTATTTACTCCTTTCATTTGAGCTGTAATTAATCGCTGCCAATCGCACGGACCGTTATTAACCCTCTAGGGCCATTCGTATCATATTTGATACAGTATGAAAACAAGCCTTGAAATAAATATTTTCCTGAAAAATTTTTTAAGAGAAATATTTTATAAATTTCAAATGAAAGCAGTACTGACTGCTCAGTCAATGAATACCAAATGTTTCCTTATAGGGAAATACCAAATGTTTCCTTATAGGGAAATACTGCATCAAATATGATACGACTGGCCCTAGAGGGTTAAGTAGTAATTAGTGGGGGATCTGTTTATTACTTCATAACAATATAGAACTGATCCCCCACTTGATGACAAGTAGAAGACTTAATCATATTATATTATTAACCCTCTAGGGCCATTCGTATCATATTTGATACAGTATGAAAACAAGCCTTGAAAGAAATATTTTCCTGAAAAATTTTTTAAGAGAAATATTTTATAAATTTCAAATGAAACCAGTACTGACTGCTCAGTCAATGAATACCAAATGTTTCCTTATAGGGAAATACCAAATGTTTCCTTATAGGGAAATACTGTATCAAATATGATACGAATGGCCCTAGAGGCTTAACACCGCTGAGAAATAATGAATAGGTTTTGTGTGATAATTGAACTCTTATCAGTTTGTCTCGGAAAGGTGTTTTTTCAGTAACAACTGCACTATTGTTTAGGTTTTTTGGCTGTTACATCCAGTGTAATCTGCATAAATTATAAGTTCACTTTCACATGCTTAAGTTTTATTTCAATTCTAATGTTAGTAAAACAACAACTATTGTCAAAAAGTAAGCGTAGATTAAATAAAAGCGGTATCATGGGAAAAACAATCTTTTTAACACTCCGTTTATTTATGGACACGAAGGTCCAAGTTTGCTACATTTTATAGCAAAAAGACAGTCATTACATTTTAGAGTAAAATTAAAGATACGGCATACATTGCTAAAAATCTTTTAAAAATATCAATAATTTTTTTCAGATTAATTACATTTCTGGCAAGGAGAAACACGTTTTTCATCTTTGTTCAATTTTGTAAGATTATTTGATAAAATAAATGATGTAGCTAAGTAATTACAAATTAATAATGAAATAATGTCATTCTCTTGAATTAATTATAAAGTCTGAAGGTTTGAATATAGATTTCAGTATTAAATAATTTCTAGAGGTTGATATGCTGCTAAACAAAACGTACTAACCAACATTTCACTTTGTTCTTTTCATTAAGAAATCACAAATAAATAAATAGATAAACATTTTCCTCAACTGAATTATTCATGGTATATTAAGGGGGACACTTCGATAGAAGTGTTGCAGAATATCATTTGTTCGACGGATGAAGCAAGACAGGCCACGGAAAGAAGCGTCTGCGTTAGTAATCTAATAGATTTGCATAATAGATCTTTTACTTAACCTTTGTTCGTAGCAAGTTTAAATTTAATTTAAATTTATAATAAACCATTTACATTTTTTCAAGCTGTTTGACATTCGATTTGATGTTTTCAATCCACTTATAAAAGCTCGGAAAAATTCCAATTTATGATTTTAAAATCTCTAATTTAAGTAGTGTTTTCATCATTTTGCTGTTTTATGTAAATTTCGAAATTATTGAAACGTAGAAATTATTAACGCTCTTGCAACAATTGCTGCGCAATTTTTCATGTGTAAAATATCGAACTGAACGAAATAAAAATCTCATTAAGTGTAAGAGTTGTCCTTTTTATCATCTGCACAGGTAACCAGTTTTCGAAAATTAACGAGTTAATATATGAATTTTAAGGTTTTTCTTCTAAACTTAGGAGATTCTTTTTTTTAATTATTTTACATTGAATATAAGCCTATGAATATTCACACACGCAAACGGACACACAATCACTCACGAGCACGGACACATATATACATTTTACTCTAGAATTTCTGGCAAAAAAATCAATTTCAACAAAAGAAAAAAAAACAGTGGTTTGCATAGCAAATTTAAAAGAATGGAAGAACAATTTTAGAGAACATGTTGTAAAAGTATCGTTAAATTTTAGCTTTGCAGGAAGCCATTTCTTTAGAAATCTACCGCTTCCTTCCTGATATTTAGAAATAATTTTATTAGTCAGTCGGAACAGAAAAGTTTCTGCATCATTACGTTGTTTTCAAAACTTCACACGAAGAAGTTCGGATTTCTGAGAGATCTTTTCAAAGATTCACTAGCAAAGGTTTTGTTTCATGTGGGATATTTTTTAAAGCTTCACCAGAAGGAGTTCGGATTTCTGTGGGATTTTTTCAAAGATTCACCAGCAAAGGTATTGTCTCCTGTGGAATATTTTTCAAAGCTTCACCAGAAGGAGTTCGGATTTCTGAGGGATTTTTTCAAAGATTCGCCACCAGAGTTATGTTTACTGAGGGATATTTTTCAAAGCTTCACACGAAGGAGTTCGGATTTCTGAAGGATTTTTTTAAAGATTCACCAGCAAAGGTTTTGTTTCCTGAGGGATATTTTTCAAAGCTTAAATGGAGGGAAGAGACGGATTAATACCTTTCTCAAGAATATTTGTGCTTAAGTGAATGCGAAGAATTCAACTAGAATTCGAACTCGGATCCCCGATTTGTCATTCCAAGTCGATATCCACTGCACCACGACGCACATCATAAGTGCATTGATGCCACATGATGATGTGGTTTTCAAACATGCTTCTATATAGAAATATCTGGAAAATATGTATTGTTTATAATCAGATAATCTTAATTGACAGGCATGTGTGGAATTAGTTTACAAAACTTAGTTCTGGAGAAATGATGTTAAAAATATTAAACACAGATCAGAACGTTCATTTGATTTTGATAATGAAACTTAAAATTAATATGTAGAAAGTAAATTGGTGACAAAGAGCGCAGGAATTCGCGAATATGATGAACCCATAAAAATCTACCATACAACGACATTTTTAATATTTGTGTAGTATATGTTAGAGCATGGTATAAATGTTTAAATTTTTTATTTAAGGATTAATTTAATTAATTATAATAAATTTTTTTTATTTATTTTAATGAAATAACATTATCCTTTCTGAAAAATATGGACATTTATATATGCAATATTAACATATAAAACCTTATAACAAATTCAAAAGTTATCGTTATGCTAACCTTTTATATTGGCTATAATACAGTATATAGATAAAAATACTCTCTTTTTCTTTTCAATCTTATGCAATATATATATACATATGTTTTCGACAAAAATGCTTTTTTAATGATGTATTCAGTCTCTACTCTTAACTATAATATATAATATCATCTTTAATAGTATTATATAACCTTTTTATATTACCTGTTTGTGCCTTTTGGTATAATGGATAACGGCTTGGTATGAGTGATCGGAGAACCGTGATCGAATTCTAGTTGGGTTTGTTACATTCACTCACAAGCAAATACTTTGGGGAAAGTTATGAATCCATATTTTTTCTACCAGGTACGTGTTGCAGACCAGAATAGACTTGACCCCACAGCTTTCGTAGTAGGCAGTCAACCAAAGAAAGAATCAGCAACGTATTGCGGGAATATATTCAGTTTAGTCAGTCATTAAAAAAGACATGATCACCCAAGTGTATGACACGTATGGAACTTAACTGACTGATTGAAGGTCCTTTGTTGAACGTAGGCGTTTGCTGCTCATGTACTAGTGATATGGTTAGACATTGGTTTTAATAGGTGATATGATTAGACTTTGTGTAATATACCAGTCTAGCCCCCACCCGAAGAAGGTTGATGCAATCGATGATATTTCCCGTCGATGAAGGGGTCAGCGAACGACAAGACAGGTGTTTGAGAAATACATCCTGTCGGCGTCTGGAGCGGATGTCGCAGGGTTATGAGTCGGGCTCGTTTGACCTTATTTCCGACAGCGGCGGAAATGACTACGGAAGTAAACAAAACAGGTGTCTCTTGGAATTACGTGGGCGTTGCGTAGGCGAGACAAAACCGGAAAGAAAAGTCCCGGTTCTAGAAGACTATAAAAAGAAATCGACACACAGATTCACCAGCAGAGAACGGCCAGTGGAAGCAGAGAGACACCACAGGCAAGACTTACACTCCCGTCGACTCATTCTATGCGCGATCTCACTCTTCCATTCTCTGTTGCACACAGGCTCGTCGTCAGGAATAGAAATATAATCTTATATTTTTATATATGCGTGTTCTCGTTGTTTGTCGTCGTACAGTGATATATAACATTTGGTTTTAAAACCAGTGACACAACAGGAATGACCGATTGTGTTAAATTGTGTTGGAGCATCATGAGGAGGAATCGCGTCACCAGTCTAGCTGGTCCCGATGCCTGTTGATAGTGGCGCATGTGACCTGCTTTTTCACTCATAGCTGGGAGCAAGAAATGGTTTATAAATTCTTACGTTTTTTGGGAGAGTACATCCCTAATGTTAGTCAGTCTGTTAAGTGCCATACGGGATAAACTCTTGGGCAATCGTGTCTCTTTTGATCCATGAGTGACGAGGCAGAAGATTTTCCAAAAAAAATTTCCCATTTCGTAGACTGGTCTCCCACGAAGGTTATAGAACCCAATCTGTTCTGTTTTTCAACCCATAGCTGGAAGGAGAAGAGTTGGATTCATACCTTTCCTAATTGTACTTGTCCGTAAGTGATTGCCAGAAATTCGACTAGAATTCGAACTCGGTTCTCCAATTTCTCGTCCCGAGCCCATATCCATTCCCTCTCAAGTAATCAAAAATTGAAGTTAAATCGCTCTGTACCAACCTGAGCAAGCACAAGTCCTGATAATGACCGAGTTTGTAGAAAATTACGATCAGGATCACAACCGTTAGTCCTGTCACCCTTGAGGGTCGTAGGGGCATTAGATGTACTGCAGCGGTTGCGGTATTATGGTCACTACTACAGGAAAAAACCGTGTCCAACGCCCCAGAAACTGTTGTGAATTAAGCGTTCTCGTTTTAATAAATCGTTTGTTAACCAGGGATATAGGGTCTAGTCTGTCCAGTTATTTACCCATGGCTAGGGTGGCAGATAGGACGGGAGAGAGGAATTCATACCTTTTCCTAAGAAGTTTTGCGCGTAAGTGAAAGTAACCGATACACTGAAATTCGATTTCTCATTGCGAGCCGTTATCAATAAAACCACAAGCAGCATGTATACTGAAGCATTTCGATGACTGTGCTAAAAGTTGCTTAAGAATCGGTGTTGCAACGTGATGTGGGCGTAAGTAGAGATTTTTTTTCTTTTTCTATAGTGAGTTTAAAAAAATGAAATAATGAATACAATGATTCTGTTTTCGTTTCTCTGAGAAAAAAATGAGAACTAAATGAGGAAAATATCAATTTAGCTGTAAGAAAAATCAACCACATTTACAGAAGCCAAAGTTTTTTTTTCATTTTTTTTTTTAATTAGGAAGACGTATTATTATTTTAATTCATTCGTTTATATATGTTTTTGAGGTCGGTATCTTTGACACAAGAAAAAGTTATTTTGTTAGAAATAAAACATAACAAAATTTAAAGTAAAAAAAATAATAAAACCTACGAAACACTAAATAAATAAAGAATGTCTCTGTAAATCAGTGAACACTTCAACAAACAGTAAAGCAGCCAATTTTAATGGGCCACAAACTAATAAACCTTCATCAATATCGCTTTAAAATATTTTTTCTGCGTCTATCAGAATTCCGACAAATTTCTAGCGGTGGTGTTCTCAATTTCGCTGCAGTTTGATTTAACAAGCTAAGCAGTTTTCTTTTTAAGCGACACGTTTTTGCTTTTATTGCTGACAATAAAGAGGAAATGGGTTAGAATCTTGATGGTGGGAACAATTATGCAAAATAGATTTCCTGTTCTGTGACTAATTATAGTAGAATAGTCGAAGAATAAAAAAACAACCCGACCTCATTTTATATAGATCAGCATTTTAAATGGATGCTTCAGACAGATTGACTTAACCGCATTTATTTAGGCACTAGAGGGTATTCTGTTAAAACAAAAAGATCAGGATGTCTTTCAAGAGTTCACCTTCATATTTTTTCATACATGACAAGACCTATGGGCAAACGTGCCCACAATAAGCCGTAGTGTCAAAAGGGATGTGTTTTTCCCCCATAATAACACATTTTTAACGATATTAACTCTTCGGCAATGTTTGTTAATTTAAAAAACGATGATTAGAATTGTAATAAAGCCTAAATATATGCTGAAAGTCAATTCATAATTTTTTGCTTCTTCAGAACTTATAACAAAAATATTAAACACATTAATGATTAGAGTGTTTATTTACAGGAATAATTTTGTATTTACAACATTCTAAAAACTAATACAATTAAAACTAATGCATTTCAATATTTATCATTTACCAATTTATAAATAAATAAGTGTGAAAACAAGTTTTTATTCATAAATTTCTAGACATTTACTAAATTGTTAAAAATTTCTTGAAAACGGAAATATGGGTAAATCGTTATTTACCATTTTATAAAATTTGGATTAACTGGCCGATGCTTTGCCAAAACAATCTGTTAAATAATATATGAAATATTTAATTTAAACACACTCTCTTTATTTTAATAAACAGTGGATCGTAGTGTCGCACTTTGCGTCCTCTGTTTGAACACTTCCCAGGTATTTCAATTTCTGTACCTTTTTGATTTTAGTATCCCCGACCTGTAGTTGACATAGGTTGTGATTTTGGGCTACCCATGCTGATGTGTATAGATATATTCATCTTTGATGAAATTGTCTAGCATTCACTGCCATATACAAAGACAGACATCACATAAGAGTCTAGTACTTTTTACTTTGTTTCCAACGAATTTTTCCTGTCTCTCACTAACCTTCTTAGCTTTTGGAATATACTAATAATATTGTGTATTTCAGTGTCGCAATTTCCGTCATCTGTTAGAAAATTTCCTAGGTAATTAAATTTCTGCACCTGGAAGCTGGAAGAGAGTATCACAAAGAAACTTAAGAACAGAGAAAATATATTCATTCGCTTTTATATGCTTAGGTTTACAATCTTAATGTTTTTTACAACAATAAACATTGCCAAAATGCGAAGGTTGTTAAAGCAGTGGTGTTATGGGAAAAATCGTGCTTTTGAAAATTTATTCCGGGTATGTTTGTCCCTATTTGTAAACTTATCATAGATATACACATACTGAAAGGTGTTGCTTCAGTTATTTTATCTGTACATCTCCAATTTCAATTTTGATTTTTTTTTTTATGTTAAATGTAAAAATGAGTTATGAAAGAGACAGCTAAATCAATTTCATCTGAAATTAATACGAGATTTATACACAAAGCATTAAGTCAGTCTCAAAGATAAGTCTTTAATCTTGTCTTCATCTGTTAACTAATATTTCAGCCCAAGCAAAGCAACAAAGCAAAAAACACAGAGGAGAGGTTACTGAATTTGAAAGAATATGAGGAAAAATGAAAAACATTATTACGAAGCGTGAACAATAAAAGAGCATAAATAAAGAAGACACAACAATTGCCATTGCATAGAATGCAAGAAGCCGGAAGACAGTATCACAAAGAAGCTGTTAGCATAGAACTCCCTGTTATATCTAGCCATTTCAACTGTAAAATGACTTTGTTGCCAATATAGTCTTCTTCTCTTACTCTTTCTTCTGTGTGCCGCATCTGTTCAGCATGTAGGCGATCATGGCTTTCCATATTACGCTATCTCTTGTAAGCTCTTCCTATTTCTCTTAAACCCTACTCTTCCATCAATATGCGCAAGCCCATCAAGTATGTCACGCGATGTTTTCCCCCTGTCATTTTCCCCCTATACGTTGTGTGAGTACCAGATTATCCAAGCCCTCTTTTATCATTATGTATCCCAGGAACATCAGCTGTATCTTACTGCTGTTAAGTATAAGTTTTCTTTTCGCTTCCATTCTCTCCTGAATCTTATCCTTGCTCAGATGTTCAGTCCATCCTCAGCATTCTTCTGTAGGACCATATTTCGGTTAGTTCAAGTCTTTTCTTCATCCTTTATGTGATTGTCCAAAATCCGCTGCATTATACAAGTACAGACATTACATAACAGCCCAGTACTTTTTCCTTTGTTTCCGAGGAAAGGTTCCTGTCTCTCAATACTCAAGACATATAAGATCTCAAGGAAAACGGTTGCTCACAGGTTAAAAAATGCAGGATTGCATGCCCGTATTCCAGCTGCTTTTGGAATATACCATTACGCTTCTGGATCTCAGTCTCGCACTTTCCGTCCTCTGTTAGAACACTTCCCAGGTATTTAAACTTCTTTACCTGTTTGCTTTTAATATTCCCGGCCTGTAGTTGTCATAGTTTGTCATTTTGGGCTCCCCATTCTGATGACTATGCATTTAGTTTTCTTGTAGTTTATGCTTAGACCTTTCGTCTCGCTTTCCTTTTCTACAATCTCTAGGAGGTCTTGTCGTTTTCTTTTCTTGTATTCTATCAGCACTGTGTCATCTTCGTATCTTATATTCTTAAGATTGTGGCCATCAATAATGAATCCTGTCAGGACTTCTAGTTCTCTCATAATTGCGTCGTTGTATAGGTTGAATAAATCCGGTATGAATACACATCCTTTTCTTAAGCCCCTTTCAATTTGGTAAATATGTTGAATTCATTTTTTTTGTAGGTAGGCAGTTTGCTGCCATTATGGATTCTTGTTTATTATAATATCTTCCCGAGTATGTCAAAGTTGCTGTGCATCAATGTCTAGACTTTGTGAAACATCAGTGTCAAGTCTTCATGCACTTAAATTCATACAGTCTACGTAAAATAGAGGAAATTTTATCAGAATTATTATATGAATGTGTTTTTTGAAAAAGGTATATAGAAGCTATCGTACGGCGGTGGTAGAATCAGTGAACCCGGGATGCCAAGTCAGGCTCAATGATATTGCAGAGTTTTCTTTGGATTTCACATAAGGATCCATAAATATATAGCAGGTTCACCGACCATATGTAGCAAGACTATTCTAAGCACGGGAGAACGATGCGTTTTTAAATAGTTAAGATTAGGGCGAGATTAGGGCGAGAAAATTGTCGAGCACGACAGATGAAACTAATATTCTTAGCAGCGGGCATAGCATTTGTTTTAATATAATTTTTCTAACTTATGTCAGCGTAGAACATTATCCCAAGAAGGCCCAACGAATCGCTCACCTGGGAGTCAGTATTAGCCATGGTGCTATATATATATATATATATATATATATATATATGAAAGACAATGAATTTAAGATACAAAGATGACATCTTTGTTTTAGCTAAAAAATACCGATCAAATTACATATCTTAAAAACAAATTTCAAAGTCACTCCGTCCACAAATTTACATTAGAACTTAATATTAATAACAAAATCCCATTCCTGGATGTATTCATTGATTCTAGCACACATAAAGTTACTACTTCTCTATATAGTAAACGAACTAGCATAAATTCGTGTCTTCTTAATTATAATAGAGAATGCCCCCAACGATATAAGTTAGCTGTTATAAAAAACTTACTTCAACGCACACAAATGATATCTTCTTCCAAATCTATATTTTATAAAGAATTACACAACATTAAGCAAACACTAGTCAATAATGGATTTCCTAACTCCATTATTGATCAACAAATTAAAATGTATCTCAACAAAATTAACAATAGCTCTAACAATAATGATAATATTAATAATAATGGTTTACATCAAAATAAACATAACACTATTAACTTATACTATTGCAACCAAATATATAATAATTATAAACAAGATGAAAAAACTCTCAAAAACATAATACGTAGAAATATTAAACCAGTGGAAAGTAATAATCAAATTAAACTCATTATATATTATAAAAAGTTTAAAATAATTGACCTCATAGTCTATAATAACCCAACAAGCACTAAACTAAATTCTCTACAAAAAACCAATGTAATGTACCAATTTACATGCCAATTCAGAGATTGCATCTCTGATACTAATAAAAAAACTAGTACATATATTGGTTTTACTACAACCACGCTCTCCCGTAGATTTACA
Organism: Ascarosepion bandense; assembly: GCA_037127315.1. Lineage (NCBI taxonomy): Eukaryota > Metazoa > Mollusca > Cephalopoda > Sepiida > Sepiidae > Ascarosepion > Ascarosepion bandense. The sequence continues at coordinate 151,729 of JBBBDQ010000231.1, read as the reverse complement.
CGTCATCTTTCTGATCAGAGTACTATTAAACAACATTTCTCTAAAAAACATAAACATGTAGGTAATATCAGACAGATTTTGGTCAACAATACGGTGATCCTTACTCATACACACAGTAAAAGGAAACTGCAGATATTGGAGGCCATGTACATCAAATCTAAACAACCAACACTCAATAAAATCAACTTTAAATCACGAAATAACATATTACATTGCATTTGACTACATGGTTTTGTTGTCATTTCGTGCTATCACGCGGTTTGACGTCATAAAACCGCATCGCAAATTTAAGAACTGCGTTTATTATTTTAGGTAACTATTGCCGTTGCCAAGCGGAGTTTTATGTCAACACAAAATAAAATCGTCGGTGATGGTGGATGTTATAATTTTTCAGTCTAAAAACCCTCTTTGAAGATGGCTCATGTGAGCCGAAAGCTTAGAAGAAAATCAATAAATAATTATACAAATGTTGGAGAATTTTTGACTTTATTTTCAACGGAAATTAAAGCAAAAATACGGCGTTTAGAACGGCTCATGATTAAACATAATAGACATTCATTGTCCCTTATATTTAACAGCATATGTTTAGAAAATTACTTGCTGCCTCGATACACTATATATATATATATATATATATATATATATATATATATTGCATTTGTAAACGAGCTGTTACGCGACCTAGGTTTCTACCATTAGTGGTGTCCTCAGGCGATTTTCAATAATAATTTTCAATCGTAGTAACTCGTTTAATAATGGAAAATATTGGGAAGTACTACACTATAATTGTATTGGATACATTTTAAAACAAATGTGCACTGGTCTAATCTTATTATGACCAGAGACTAAGGAATTAAACAATATATATATATATATATATATATGGCGTATGATACATTATGCGCTAAATGTCTGCCTCCTCCTGTCGAGCGCCCATAGCTCAAAGGTAGAATCACCGACTGACGTTAATTCGGTCGGGTTTCAGTCCTGGGTTAAAAACAATCGGATGTCTAACCGTAATAATTAGCTGTGATACAGCGAAACATATCTGTCTGCGGATGACTATACACACACACACACACACACACACACACACACACACACACACACATATATATATATATATATATATATGTATAGGGGTTAGCGACCCCGACTGACACCAAATCAGTCGAGTTTCTGTCCTGGTCAGAAGTAAGTAGATGTGTCTAGCCACATTCATGAGCTGCAAAACAGGATTGTATGTGGATATATATAACTATCATCAGGTAAATATAATTTGAAATCCATATCTATACTCTAATTTACAAAATCCAATCGGAACATATGCATCATCCCGTGTGCATGTTTTATCAACAAGATGTACAGGAGGAGTGCCATTCGCCGTAAGATTGGCAGTTTTTCATGAAGGCACAATTTGTAGACATCGCAATTTCCATTATCCTGCCTGGCTTCAGCCAGTACTTTTTCCCTGTGAAATTTGGCGCTTCCTTTACCTTATTAACGGCGATACCATAGTAGGTAGAAAGAATTGTGCTACCTTTGTATTTTCTGTTACTCAATCTCATTCTATGGTTTTAGAGGTGTCTTCACCTTTTCCCCTAGGATGCTTCTATGTAGTACTTAGCCTGTCTACTATTAATTGCCTTACCTTCATAAATACAGTCTATATATACTACCGGTCATAGTTATAAAACTAACCCAGTGTTTAAATAAATGATGTATTTCATACTATTTTTTAGGTTTTATTGATAATTGTAAATGAAAATAGAATGGTTCTTTTGTTAATATTGCACAATAACATGCGCATCAAATGAATTTATAAATATTTAATAATTACCTATATTGCAGTTTCATCAATGAAAGAATGAAGAAAATTTTGGGTGATTCCAACGAGTTCACATTTGCTTCCTTGTCTTGTGAAATTTGCAAAGTAATAATACCAAAAGAACCATTCTATTTTCATTTAGAATTATCCACTTGGCAATAAATACTAAAAATAGTATGAAATGTATCATTTCTATTAAAACCTGGGTTGGCCTACTAATTATATTTCCGGTAGTAGTGTATATATATATATATATATTTAAACCCGTCTCAAAAAACCACCAAGTATAAACGTAGAGAGGGAAAATTTGGAAACAAAAAAGAAGCGAACTAAGTACTTGAAAATAAGTCAAAAGTACTCGTCGAAAGAGAAAAAACCCGAAACGAGAACCCTAACACGTAAAGCGCTCAATACAATAGCAGAGTAAACAAATAAGTATGAATCCAACCTAGAGCCAACGGACCTACCTAGGTTTCACCTTAAGGGTCGTCAGGGCAAGTGTGCGTATATATATATATATATATATATATATATATTAATACAGGTTTCATTGAATAATATAGACAAGTTCTGTCTATTTATTTTGTGTAAGATCCGTTCGTATGATCTGGTTAGCTTCATAGTGTTGTCATGGAAAGACGACAAGAAATCGCAATAATTGTTGATTTTTTTATCAGGTCTGAGCTTTCGGCTTGCATAAGCCATTATCAAAGGATGAACATTTAATGTTCAGTGAACATAGAACATTTAAATTATTATTAACAGAGTGGAGTTATACAGAGAACATTAGACAGGTCCATTTTTTGTGTCGCACATGGCTGTAGGCCGAGAAGGAATGGTGGTAGTGGGTTTTTTGTTTAATTGAGTGTATAGTGGCATGAGGGATTGGTCTGGGAACTGCTACTATGGTGTAGGGGGTAAGTATAATAACTATGACCTCTCCCGTCGATTATAGGCATTGAAGTATGTTAGTACAGATGTCGAAATTTATTTTAATTAGGCTAGGTGTAAGCTGTTTGATGTAGATAGCTTCTAGAATTTTAAGTTTTCGTTTATTATTTTCTTGTCTAAGTATATGCGTATTTTCAACACGTGTTTTCCTAAGAAGTGTGTGTTGATAACCGTGGTGTTTTACATGTCGGAATATGTTAGAATTTTCATTTAAGTGCAATGTAAGTCTCCGCGAAAGCGAGTTAGTAGTATGTCCAATGTAGGTATTATTTAGTTTGTTAGAGATACATTCTCAAAGGGGGCATTTGAATTTATACACTACATTGTTTTTTTTGCGAATCGCTAACAGTGGGGGAGGAGTCGTTGATTTGGATGTTGTGGATTTAGCGTAATATATGATAAATTTAATTCTTTTGTTGGGGTCTGTCGGAGAGATATTAGTGTTTGTGAGTTTTTAGGATATTTTCATCTAGTTGGTAGTTGGTGTGCATTTGGCTACGATATAAGAGAGTGATATGTTTGGGGTTGGTTGGGCTATTACCATGTGTTGTTTTTTCGTGTTTTATATCCATCTTTTCTCCCTATCCAGCTATGTGTGAATAGCAGAGCAGCCTTGATTCTGTAGCCTTGGGTCTCGGAGAACGACAACTATGAATTCAAAACCTGCCAAGGGTTATTTGGAGACCTTGTGACATACCGTGCACGACATTTCTGTATTTGACTCTTCGGAAAATCGTCGTTTTTTTTTGCAGAATCTTTCACCACTATAATCAAATGATATGTGCGGGCAGTCAGGTCGTTGCTTCTAATAACTGGTGTGCTTGACCTTTGTACGTCGAAAACGACTGGAGAGTTATGTAATTCAGGTTCCGTTGTTACCCTTCGGTGCTTTGATATCAATTCACGAAATTTATCCTCGATGATAATTTGTCGTTTTCTCTATTCTAAATCCATGAATATTGAAATATCCAAGCCTTTATTCCTCCTGATTTATTCTGTACCCGTCTTATAGTGAGCAGTATTCTCCTTGTATTCCCTATTTTCCTTAAAAGATCCACATTACTTATATGATCTATTAGTAGCATTATATGCATTCGTTAAGGGAGGAACATCTCAGTTACACTAAGTCTCTTCTTCAATTCTTAGGAGTTTGTCTAATGTACGCTGGTATATAAGAAATTAGTAATTATTTGTTCAGTTCATATCTTATTTACTGTCAGAAATATTATCTTAGCTCTAGCTTAATCTTAAATAGCAGAGCAGATTGTGCTGTCTATGTTAACATGAATTTTGCAAGCCTTGGTTGATTGGTTTACTGTGATGCTTTGTCGGCTTATCAACCCTTTCAGCTTTATTAAAGGACAAAATGTATTTTGAATTGTAAGAATAATTCCTTTTTTATAAGTTAATATTGAAGAAAAACGTTTTTTCCGGATCAAATTCATTATATTTAACACGTAGTTTGGAAAGTTGATGGATTCAAATCTTTCCCAAGAGTAACTGCGCAAAAGTGAATGAAACGAGACCGACTGGGATTCGAAATCAACTCTACAATTTCTCTAATTTCGAGATGCCAAAATTACATCACCCGCACACACAAATATTGCCAGAATTCCTGGCAATTCAGAAACATAAACGAAAAATAAAAGTGAGTGTCCTGATCGCTAAACATTATAAGGAAACATAGCATTAAAAAAAGTTCTCGCAATTATTTCCTTTTTGTTCATAAACATGATTTGCTTCGAGTTCGAGAAAAAAATCGGCACAGCAAAATATTGAACCGAGTAACAGATTAATTTAATAAACATATTTATCAGTCAAATAAAACATGGCGATTTTCGACCGCAAATTAATGGCTGCTAATCAAATATTTAATGACAACGTCACAGAGTAAGATATTCCCGGACACTTTTATTGCATTTATTTTAACTTTACGTGTTATATTTTAATTTTCCACTCGTTTTTATTTTATTTTTGTTTGCAATTTCAATCTCATAAATAATTTTTATTTAATTCTGGCAACAGTAAACAGTTTCCAATGAAAAATGCCGATCTGAAAGAGGACATGTTATTTTCTTGTAAATGGAATAGTGAAAAGACGTCACAGGCTTTCAGCGTTTGTAAGCAAACATAAGAAACAAAACGTTAATGCAAATGGAGAAAAATAAGTTTATTGATTGAGGAAGGCGAATTTAAAAAAGAAGAGAACATCTAAAGTTGACCAAGATGACATTGCCGTTTTTGATTTATTAGAAAAATATATATACAGAAAATTTAAAATATCGTTAGTAATGGCCATCGGGATCAAGAAACTTTTATAAACGGTACCGCATCAGCGCAAGGTAGTAAAATTTAGGAGTCTTGGACTAAAAGATGTCTGTGACCAACTGCCGCAAGTCTACCTCTTTTGCGAACGATTTCTTACGAATTGTTCAGGGAATAGAAGACGTGATAATCTTTTTGTGAAAGACACACGAATAGGGTTGATGTTACAGTGCCTTCCAGCCAGATTGCCGTAGGGTATCCTTCGTCAACCGCCCAACACGAGGCTTGACATGGAGGAAGAGTACACCCTTAGGGTTAACCAATACCTTCGCCTTCTGCTTCAGTGCCTGTTGCACACGTTCCCACTGCTGCGATATCTGTAATGATGGTTTGTTCTATTGGTAGCAGATCTTAGTGCACAAATTATTGAGGAACCTCGAGGTAGCGTAATGGTTTGCAAGCTTAAATCATTACAGTTGTGTAGTGAGTTTTATCCTAACTCGGTGTACCTTACTTTTTGGCATTGTACCACAACTAAGCTACGCTTAAAAATCGCCATATTGCACCACTTGTTGACTAGTCTACTAGATACATAGCATGATATATTATCCGTGTAGAGGTTGTCTTGTGGTGTGAGACAATGGGTCATGTGGTAACAGTTAATGAGAGTGTCATAAAAGACCAACATTTTCTTACTAGTGAGCACTCAATCAAATACAGTACCTGGTTTTCACAAGCGGTTCTTTATCTAGGTATTGACGGGATTCAAACGTTGCATAATTTCGGTGATCGTACACGAGCCGATGTTTCAACGTTATTAACTTTATCACTTCCATTAGCAATAGTTAATGGTTGCAACACCTAATGAGAACAGAAAACAATGCTATAAAAAAACTGTTAACATTTCACACTCAATCAGACATTTAAGTGTCATATGTGATACACGCTTGTACAATTATGTCTCGAAGAAACATGTCTGATCGGGTAGAAAGATTTTCCGCAGTAAGTTTGCCAATTCTTTCTGCGGTAGACTGCTTGCCAACCAAGGTTGTAGAACCCAATCTGTCCAGTTTTTTGACCCATAGTTTGAGGGAGAAGCGACCGATTAATACATTTTCTAAGGGCATTTGCGCCTAAGTGAATGCAACAAATTTAAGTGGAATTTGAATTGGAATTCGAACTCGGCTCTCCGACTTCTCGCTTCTAGCCGCTATCCACAGCACCATAGCGCACATCCAACACTACGAAGTGGAAAAGTTTTATAGGAAAATACCCATTAATGCTAGAGAGAGCGATAAATTTCCTAGATTTCTAATTTTTTTTTAGAAAAACATCTAAATAATCACACCCAGCTGGAATCCTAGATGCTTGCTCAATGAAGACCCACTGTTTCATATATGGAACTGGCTATATTCTTCATTCTCAGTTACTAGTAATATTGAATTTTATAATCATGACATTTCTGACGTGTTTCTGTCCTCTCTTTCTTTGTTTGTACTTTTTAAGATGGTGCTTTTTGGCCATTATTCAGCATAAATGCTAAAATAGGCAGACTGATTATTTTCCTTTTATATATTAGAAAATCGGCACTATTCTGGGTGGAAAAGCTTAGTTTTTATCTACTTTATAAACAATATTTGGGTTTTTATTTGCTTTTACCCCGGTTTGAGCATTTAGTTTTAAGATATTGTATGAAAGAATGTACAGAAATACCATATTTCTGTAAGTTTTTGCTTACAAATTGAGTGCACAATTAGTACTATTTCAATAACACATTCAAACAAAATAATTTATTGCAATAGATACATTTAATTAAAATATATTCAAACCAGAATTCTAATTATGAATTAATACAGTATAATATGATGTTTTTTTTATTGTTTTTGATAAATGAAGGCTGTAAAAATTGTATAAGTATACAAAAAACTATTCTGTAATAATATATTTTATAATATGAGGTTATAATTAATAAAAACAAAACAGAAAATAGATAAAAAGTGTCTATAGCGATGTAATACTGCGGAACACAGGTTATAAAATAAAAGGATTTAAAATTGCAGTATCTCTTGAAATATCCCACTAAAACAACCTCATTGTATAGCATATTGCATAGAGAAACAGTTCAGTATCTTATACTTTTGAAGTAAGCGAAGAACTTATTTGATGATAGAAAAGTTTTGTAAGAATGTGTTTGTGCTTTACCTCTTGTCCATACACAATTGGTGAAGCTTCAACAATTGATTCAACTACCTTTTTTACACTTTACGAATATAATTAGGCCGTTCCAACATCACTCTATTCTCTTGGACCTCTTGCAGCTCATTATTTGAAAAAAATCTTCTGCAAATACAGGTTCGCAAAACTCAATTTTGTGAATAGTTAATCGAACTTGGCCAGTGTGGCTCTTCGGAGCAAGTGAATGTAATTTTTAATAATCTCTTTTTTCGTTCGCTACTTCTGAAACAAAATATATTTTTATTGGAACATTTACCCATACTTTGATGTATTTTTGGGAAGCAATTTGATGGAATTTTTTATAATTAGTCTTGTAAATTGAAATAACTAATAAAGTATGAATAGAATTTAACTCGTCTAATGGGTGATATTTTATAGTCTCTTTACACACATCCAATTCATTTGATATTAACATTCAGAAGTCAATATTTTCAGCCGAAAGGATTCTACTGTAACTTTTTAATGCGATATTCTGTATTACTTAAATCCAGTTACCAGATTTACCTAATTTACACTGATTCTACCACGTTTAACATGAAACTTTCATGTCAAACACACTATCATTAATTCAAATATATTAGAGTTCTGTTTTTCTTTCAGAAATGTGGATTGAATTTCTCTCCAACTTCTATATGCCTTGTCCTTTCAGGACGTAGGCGATCATTGCTTTTCATGTCTCCCGATCTCTGGTGGCTCTTAGCACGCTTTCTCCTGTTATACCATGCAACTTCCGTTCTGTCATCCACCTGCTCAGGTCCTTCAAATATGTTATCCGCTGCTTTCCCCTGCCTTTTTTTGCCTTTATCTAGTCTGTTAGTATCAGGTTCTTCAGACCCTGCTTTCTCATTGCATGTCCCAGGAACTTTAGCTGTCTTTTTACTGATGCTCAGTATTAATTTCCTTTCCAAAACCTTATCATTGCTCAATTCATGTTATTCGCAGCATCCTTCTGTAGAACCCCATTTCAGTTTCTTCATGTTTTTCCTTCATCTTTGATGATATCGTCTAGCACTCACTGCCATATTGAATAACTGACATCACATAGAAATCCAGTACACGCTTCTTTATTTCTATCGAAATTTTCCTGTCTCTTAATACTCTACTCAACGTCTGGAGCGCGTTTTTAGCCATGCCAATTCGTCTTCGGATCTCTGTGTTGCACTTTCCGTCTTCTCTTAGAACATTTCCCAGGCATTTTAATTTTTTTTACCTGCTTGATTTTAGTATCCCCCACTTGTATTTCTTATTTTTGGTCTTGTAGTTTCTTTTCCGTGTCTGCTATCAGCACTTTCTCATCTGCGTAGCTTATGTTGTTCAAATTGTGGCCTAAGATGATAAATACTGGCATAACAGCTAGGGTCCTCAGAATAGTCTCTCTGTACAAGTAGAATAGATTCGGTGTAAAGACACATCCTTGTCTTACGCCCTTTCTGTTTATGTATATCTACTGAAATGCGTTTTCCTGTCAGTAGAGATTCTTGATTACTTTTATGTCTTTCCCAAATATGTCGAGGCTGCTTAGCATCTCTATGAATTTCTTGTGGCGTATTTCGTCGAACGCCTTTGCATAATCGATAAAACATAGGTAAAAGTCCTTCTTCATTCGTATTGTCATTTCGGCCATCACCCTAACTATAAATATGGCTTTCTTTGTTCCAGTGTCTTTGTCGAACCCGGACTGTTCTTGTCCTATCTCTGGCCTGATTCTGCTTCTCACATTATTCATCAGGATTTGGACCATCAGTTTTGTAATGTGCCTCATTCAACTGATTGTTCGGCGGAGTTCACACTTTTTTGCACCTGGGTTCTTATGCAGAGCTATGAAAATTAACTTGCTTAGGTCGTCTGGTATTACACCACTATTGTAAATTTCATTTATTATTTCTGTAATTTCCTCTATGCCAAATTCTTCCAGGTCTATTAGCAGCTTTATTACAATGATGTCTGGTCCAGCTGCTTTGTTTATATTCCGTTTGGCCATTGCAGCTTTCGCTTTGGACTTTAATATTTCCAGTCCGTCCTCATCTTTGTGTATTATCGGTTGCTCTCTCTCTTATCGCGTAAAAGATCTTTTATATATTCTTCAGATCGCTGGAGTATTTCCTCTTTATCCAATATGATCGTTCTGTCCTTAGATTTTACACTTCCTGCTGAGGAGCAGGTTTTTTGATCTGTCAGTTCACTTATTTATTTATGCATGTCTACTTTATTAATCCTGCTCAATCTCTCTACCTCTGTGCATTTGTCGTTGAGTCATTCCTCTTTAGTCTGTCTGCATTTGCCCTTTATTTCCTTGCGTAGTTTCCTGTATTCCATTCCATGACTTGGCATAATTTTCTGTCTTCTTTGCATCATGTCGAGAATCTCTTCAGTCACCCACTCGTCTTTTCTTGTACGTCTGATTTCTTTTGGAGCAGTGTTGTTTGCTGATGTCACTATCGCTCCCTTCAGTGAGTTCCATTTCGAGTTTCCTTTTCAAACTTGTTCTTTGTATTTGTTTTTCACGCTGTGAGTGTATTCTTTCTACAGATGAGGTCATTCACGAGCGTGTTGTATTGCAGTCTTGGTGCTGCACTAGACTTCTACATTCTCCGGAGTTTCACTCTTAGTTTGCAGATGACTGGGATGTGGTCGCTTCCACAGTCGGCACCCGGATAGTCTTTACATTAAAGCACTGCATATTTGAATCTTCAGTTTATGGTTATATAGTCTTTTTTTGTCGCCTTCTGGGCTTTTCCATGTCCATTCGTGGGTGTTCTTGAAACCAGGAGTTAGTTATTAACTGGTAATTTTCTGGGCAACATTAGACCCATTTTCTCCTCGTTCGTTGTGGATTCTGAAGTTGCCCTTGTCTCCTCTTCCCTTGTTTTATCTACCTTGGCATTCAAGTCCCCCATTATGAATTCTTGGCTTTTGCACAGAGGTTTGGCATTGTCCTGTATGAAGTAGAATGATTCCATTTCTTCCTCAGTGCTTTGCGTTTTTGGTGCATGAACTACTATAATAGATATGTTGAAATGTCTTCCTCTCAGTTAAACCAAGGGGACTCTCTCAGAGATCTGGGAGTATCCCAAAACGCATTTCTTCATTTCTTTATCCAGTATTATGCCGACTCCTTTTTCGTTATTTTTGCCTCCTGCGTATATTATCCTGCGTGTGTCGATGCTGAAATTTTCATTGTTAGGCCATCTAGTTTCGCATATTCCCAGAATACTAATGTTCAGTCTGTTCATCTCCTGCTTGACATTCTTGAATTCACCACAGTGGTTGAGCGTCCCGACGTTCCGCGTCTTCAAGGTTATTTTTTCTTTGTTGCACGCAGTCGCAGGGTAACAGTCCAGAGACAATTCTTGCTCATGTCGTTCCTTCCCGGGTGAGAGACAACTTTTGAAAAAAATTTCCTCTTTACGTCGCAGGTGCTAACCGGCTGACGGTCAGGTGACACCAGTTGGCCATGTCGATCCTTACCGGGTGAGTAGTTGCTTCCTTTGGAATTAACTCTGTTCACGCCGTTGGATTTCATATATATATTTTCAAAAGCCATGATTGTGCGCGGGGTAGATAGTGGAGTGGTATCCCGTTGCCTTCTCTACAGTGATTTATTGAGAAACCCTTTCTAGTTAATTGGCCGTTGACTTCTTAAGAGTTCGTCTTCCCTTTCTATGTATCATTTTTATCCTAACTGGTTGCTAACATCCTGTGCAAAAAAAAAATAAATGGAAGAATCAGTGAAAACCGGGTGGGTAGGAGATGGAAGAATACACTCCTGATCAAAAATTTAAAACCACTTAAAAATCTTTAGAAAGAAATTTTTTTTATGGATAGGTTTTAAACTCCTCCCACTTAAGGTTACCAATACTACAATTATGGAAACAAAAAACTACATTCCAAACATGTTATTTAGAAATTTACATTTTTATAAAATGAGGCGATTTACACATGATCAGAAATATAAGACCAGAGGTATAAATTGTTAGATCTATGGCAATTCCAATGTTCTTAGTTCAGTTAGAGATTAGCAATCACTGCGTAAAGGTGTTACCATGCCTAAAGCAAGCAAACTTACCAAAGTTGAGCGTTCTCGAATTCTAGAATTCCATAAGCAAGATTTGTCACAGCGGGCGATCGCAGCGAAGGTAAATCGCAGTAAAACTGTGATTTGCAACTTTCTAAAGAACAGTGAGAATTATGGAAAAGCAAAATCCTCTGGTAGGCCCCCAAAAATTTCTCCTGCATTGAGTGAGAGAATAAGACGGGTTGTTATGAACGAGGGGGGACTTTCTTCTAGTCAAATTAAGACAGTCACAGATACTGATTGCAGTCCCGTAACCATCAGATGACACTTAAGACAAAAAGGCATGGTAAATAAAAAGCGTAAACAAATTCCTCGGCTGCTCCAGGTGATGCAGGGTTGTCAGAGAGCGGCTGGTTGTGTTAACATGCTACAAAAAGCATCTTTGATGACGGAGAGCCATCGTTTGTGTGTGGATGGATGGTTATTTCAACAGGATAATGCTGCAATCCATGTTGCAAGACGAACCTTGACCTTTCTACAAGAAAATGGGGCCTATTTCTTGGGACATCCTGCATGTTCCCCGGACTTGAACCCAGTTGAAAATGTTTGGGATGGATGACAAGAAATGTTTATCAAAATGGCAAACAATATTCAACAAAAAATGAAATTTGTGAAGCCATCTTCAGAAGCTGGAGCGACATCACCCGCACCTTAATGGAAACGCTTATTTCTAGCAAGCCCGACAGAATTTTTGAAGTCATCAAAAGCAGTGTAGGTAGACTTCATTATTAAATTTGGTTGTTAAAGATTTTCATACACTTTTTGTACAATTTCGTAGAATTTTTGTATCTGGTCCTATAATTTTGATCATGTGTAAATCGCCTCATTCTATAAAAATGTAAATTTCTAAATAAAATGTTTGGAATGTAGGTTTTTGTTTCCATAACCTTTTAGAATGTAGTATTGCTAACCTTAAGTGGGAGGAGTTTAAAATCTATCTGTAAAATAAATTTTGTTTTGAAGATTTTTAAGTGGTCTTAAATTTTTGATCGGGAGTGTATATAGATTATGTAAAAGTTAAACTGACTAGTCATGTAGAGGAAGATAATACCATTTCCCTTTTAGAATGTAGTATTGGTAACCTTAAGTAGGAGGAGTTTAAAATCTATCTGTAAAAAAAATTTTGTTTTGAAGATTTTTAAGTGGTCTTAAATTTTTGATCGGGAGTGTATATAGATTATGTAAAAGTTAAACTGACTAGTCATGTAGAGGAAGATAATAACATTTCCCTTTTAGAATGTAGTATTGGTAACCTTAAGTAGGAGGAGTTTAAAATCTATCTGTAAAAAAATTTTGTTTTGAAGATTTTTAAGTGGTCTTAAATTTTTGATCGGGAGTGTATATAGATTATGTAAAAGTTAAACTGACTAGTCATGTAGAGGAAGATAATGCTATTTCCCCAGTTTAGCATTTTGTTCCTAGTAGACAGAAAAAACTTGAAATTTCCTTGAATGTTTGTATTTTTTTAAAGTGAATATTTCACTGTCATTTGTTTTAGACAAATTCACCAATCGATAACATTTTCCTAGACTTTTAAATTAAAAAAAACAAACAAACTTGTTTGCATAATGATAACTACTTGTGTGAAGTTTAGGACCTGGTAGCAGTATTTGGAAGGTTCTGTTGCACCAATATAGTTTGACAAACTTTTGAAAATCAGTATTCTTCATTTAAGTTTGAAGGCAAAGTACTGGAGGGGTGAAAATTACGCAACAAATGAAGCCAAAAAATGTCTGCGTCTTTTATAGTTTCGTATTTACTTCCGTTTTTTTTTTACATGTAGACATTTTCCCCTCCTTTTAACGTAAGGGACATATCATGAGAAACAAATTAAAAATATAGTAATAATTAAAAAAATGGAATTCTTGTTGACAATAATTCGATATAGATCTCATCTGATTAGTAACTGTGGGCATATTTATACGACTATCTTCCTCACTCCATGTAGACTGTTCTCCACCAGACCATCACCAGGTCGACAGGAAGCAGACAATGCGCAGATGATTCTCTGTCATCAATTACTGAAATAATTTGTTTTATTCTTCCTTAAAATCACGTGTGAATAAATAAAAAGTTATATACTGTGGCCAGTTTATCAACAGCCAGTTTCCCTGTGACACGTTACTATAAAATTCATTTGAGATTTATTGCTTTATACCATTTTGCGTGCGCACAAGTCTGTAATTATTATGAAATAAACATTTTAATATATTACTTTGGACACATGCACTACATACACGCACCCATTCTCTCCTACACGCGCACACACACACACACACATATATATATACATATATATATACATATATATATATTACCGGCCATAAGTATTAGGCCAACCCAGTTTTTTAAAAGAAATTATGTATTTCATACTATTTTAGTATTTATTGTCAAATGAAAATAGAATGGTTCTTTTGTTCTTACATTTTACAAAGCAAGGAAGAAAAGATGAAATCGTCCGAGTCACCCTGAATTTCCTTCATTCTTTCATTGATGAAACAGCAATATAGGTAATTATTAAATATTTAAAAATTCATTTGATGCACATGTAATTGTGCGGTGTTAGCAAAAGAACCATACTATTTTCATTTACAATTGTTCACTTTGCTATAAAAACTAAAAATAGTATGAAAAATACAACATTTTTTAAAACACTGGTGCGGCCTAATAATTATCACCAGCAGTGTTTACATATATATATATATATATATATATATATATATATAATAACAATTAAAATCGAATTTTGAGTATATATATATATATATATATATATATATATATATATATATACAGGGTGTCCAAGAATTCGCGCACCATCCAGATTTTTATAAAAATATCAATTTTATTGATCATAATCATATGTTAGTATATTGTATAATTGTATATATATATATGTATATATATATATATAGGTGTGTGTGTGTGTGTGTGTGTGTGTGCGTATACATATTTCGTTTTATCGAATCTCCTTAGATACAAGCGGCTACTGGGAGTGAACGAATTATAAAAAGGAAACATTATAAAGGAATGCGAACAATAGAAGAGTGATCAGAATGTTAATAGATATCAAATGACGTTGTAGTAAAATTTTGAAAGATGAAAGTTTGCTGAAAATATGAGTTTCACAAGCAAGAGTGGGAAAAGAAACTTCAACCAAGTACTTACGGCTAAATTTAACAAATTCAACTGTAATGATACTTATTACCAATCTAGTACTGTCCTTAAATTCACCAAGTCTTGTTACCATAACAAAGTGTTCAAACTAACAATTAGCTTGAAATTATTTATAAAAAAGAAAACACGGGGAGGCAACTTTACGGCGGTAAGAAAGTGGTTAAAATAGAGATGCCAGGTGGTGTTTAATAATATTGTTTATTCATTGGATTTTATTAAGCATCTCTAAATAAATACCAAATGCACCGGGTTATATATGGCTGCTATATTCAGAGCATTGTTGAATGGTAGATATAGATATGTAAAATAGATTCTGAAGATATAACTCTTGTAGTGAACACAGGAAGCCAACATTCTTAGCAGCCGACCTAGCTTTGGATTTCATATAGTCTTTCCACTGCTAGGAAGGTTGGATCACTGTGTCGGGCCAGGAATTTTTTTTCCGCCTGAATCCATCTTGCGCATATACAAATCAACCATCCGCCCGTGCATAGAATACTGTTGTCATATATGGTCAGGCGCCCCTGCTGTTCATCTCAGTGTTCTCGACAGGCTCCAAAGAAGAATCTGTAATGTGATAGGTCCCGACTTGGCGGCTCGACACCACCCACTTTCTCACCGGCGTGATGTGGTTTCTCTCTGTCTATTCGACAAATACTTCCATGGCTTCTGCTCCTACGAACTGAAGTCACTGATGTTCCTGCCACATGAATGTACTCATGCAACCACACTGGCAACAAGGCCCCACACATTTACAGTTAGATCAACAAAGTGCAGCCGACAGACGCTTATTCTCTCGAACTCCCCGTCAGTGGAACCCCCTTCCATATACTTGCTTTTCTGAAGGCTACAACCTCCAGTATTTTGAATGTAATGTCAATACCCATGTCTTATCCACTTGATTCCGATTCTATCTGCGTCACCCTGTATAACATGTTCTTTATTTTTCACTCGACGTTCGCAACTGTCTTTACACCTGTGTTCCAATACTTCTCTTGGCCTTTCTCTGACAACCACTGTAACTGGTTAGTCTTTGTATTCTTTCTCCTCTTATCTAAACTTTTACACTTATGTAGCCCCCTGTGCATCAGTGGCGGTACCGCTTTGCTTGGGGTGAAACGATTAAAAAATGTCATCCAAGAATGTTAGTCCTAAAGGATGCAATGAATCACTCTCTTGGTGATTCGTATTAGCCATGAAGATGGACGAAAGAAATGAGTCTTTCAAATGATTAACCGAAAATATTTATTTTTCATTAGTTAAAAAAAAACAAACCATTCTATTCTCCATTTAACTACAGCCTCTAGGTCATTTTTTTTACATCAACCGCCATTTTATTATATTGAACTGATCAGACAGGGAAAGGGTTGGTCAGTCGCCATTGTCTACCCTTGAGTTCAAAAGCGATTTTGCACTCTTTGCGATATTGTGGATAATTAATTATTTTCCACCTATCTACCTCTTGCCTCCGGACGAAATTTTGCTGGGTTTTTGCTATCGTATCGTTATTTCCATGGCAAAATGTTTAGACGAACTACATTATTTAGGCACACTTGTTCAGATTATCACAGTTAAGTGCCACATACACGCCTGATCAAAATTTTAAGACCACTTAAAAATCTTTAAAAACAAATATAATTTTTACGGATAGATTTTAAATTCCACCCACTTAAGGTTACCAATACTACAATCTAAAATGTTATGGGAAAAAAAGATATATTCCAAACATTTTATTTAGAAATTTACATTTTTTTTAAAATGAGGCGATTTACACATGATCAAAATTATAAGACCAGAGGAAAAATTATACGCAATTGTACGAAACATGTATGAAAAGTGTATGAAAACATTCAACAACCTAATTTAATGATGAGTTCTACCTCCACTGCTTTTGATGACTTCAAAAATTCTGTCGGACATGCTAGAAATAACCGATTCTATTGAGGTGCGGGGGATGTTGCTCCAGCTTCTGAAGATGGCTTCACGAAGTTAATTTTTTGTTGAATATTGTTTGCCATTTCGATAAACATCTTTTGTCATCCATCCTCAAATATTTTCAATTGGGTTCAAGTCTGGTGAGCATGCAGGATGTCCCAAGAGATGGACTCCATTTTCTTGTAGAAAGGTCAAGGTCTGTCTTGCAGTATAGATTGCAGCATTATTCTGTTGAAATAACCATCCATCCACACACAAACAATGGCCCTCCGTCATCAATGATGCTTTTTGTAGCATGCTAACATAACCAGCCGCTGTTTGACAACCCTGCACCACCTAGAGCTCCATCGTCCCTCTGTAAGAAAAAGCACACCATACCATTAGGGACCCTCCACCACTATGACGTGTTGAGAAAATTTCAGTGGGTATGTTTTTGTTATGCCAATATTGTTGAAAACCATCATGACCATCTAGATTAAATTTTTTCTCATCAGAAAACAGGACTTTCTTCCACTTCTCAACGACTCATGTTTGGGTCACAACCAAACTTTAAGCGGTCCAACTTGTGACGTGAAAGCAGCCGAGGAATTTGTTTACACTTTTTATTTACCATGCCTTTTTGTCGTAAGTGTCGTCTGATGGTTACGGGACTGCAATCAGTATCTGTGACTGCCTTAATTTGACTAGAAGAAAGCCCCCGCCTCTTTCATAACAACCCGTCTTATTCTCTTGCTCAATACAGGAGAAATTTTTGGGGACCTACCAGAGGATTTTGCTTTTCCATAATTCTCACTGTTCTTTAGAAAGTTGCAAATCACAGTTTTACTGCGATTTACCTTAGCTGTGAGCGCCCGCTGTGACAAACCTTGCTTATGGAATTGTGGAATTCGAGAACGCTCAACTTTGGTAAGTTTGTTTGCTTTAGGCATGGTAACACCTTTATGCAGTGATTGCTAATCTCTAACTGAACTAAAAACATTGGAATTGCCATAGATCTAACAATTTATACCCCTGGTCTTATAATTTTGATCATGCGTAATTTTGATCATGCGTAAATCGCCTCATTTTATAAAAATGTAAATTTCTAAATAAAATGTTTGGATTGTAGCTTTTTGTTTCCATAACCTTTTAGATTTTAGTATTGGTAACCTTAAGCGGTAGGAGTTTAAAATCTATCTGTAAAAAAGAATTTCTTTTTAAAGATTTTTAAGGGATCTTAAATTTTTGATCAGGAGTGTACATGGCGTCAGCCTATTCCCATTCCCATTCCCTTTCGTATTCCATTACTAAGGAAAAATTCCTTCTTCACCAAAACTGTCACTCTACAAAAAAAAAAAACAAAAAAAAAAACAGGTGCTTCTTTGATTACTAAAATCTTAACCATTTCAAGGTTAGTGTCAACCGTTATCTATCGGACATATACTCACAATATTAACTTGGATAAGGCCCGAACAAAAGTGTCATTCAATAACCCTCTACTTTGGAATTGTCTTGGGTGAAGACTAGTACGAAATAAATTTCCTTAAGCGCAGGTAATGGAATCCCAGTCATTGTCTTAAAGAAATGTGCCCCTGAGCAGGTTTCAGTCCTCTCCAGACTCTACAACTTGCACATTTCTAAATCCACCATTCATCTGTGCATAGAATACTTTCAGAACCCCGACTATTCATCCCGACATTTTTGACAAAATCCAAGGAATGATCCGCAATGTAATCAGTCATAACTTGGCATCTCGCCTTCAGTTACTTTCTCACTGGTGAGACGTGACTTCACTGTCTTTTCCACAAATATTTTCATGGCAATTGATCTGATGAGCGTTTTTCCTTGGTGCCCCGTTCACGTGAATTTTAGTGTACAACTAGTTAGGCATCTATGTTCAACTCTTTTACCGTTGAAACACTTAAATGTACCCACCACTTCTACTCCCTCGGTTTCTTTTCTCGCACTTCCCGCCTGTAGAACTCCCTCCCGCTTACTTGCTTCCATGATATGTACAATCTCCAAAAATTGAAAAGCAACACCAGTTGTCATATTCTATCTTCTTGAATCCCGCTCATCATCTTTCCTGTCTTAAATATCTCCTGTGCCCAGTCATTGCTCTTACTAACCCCAGCGCACAAGTGGGGTCCCATTTTACTAAGGGATAAATAATAAAAATAATTTTTTTAAATAGACCTTTCCGTAAATTTACTTTCATGAACTTTTTTCGACAAAAGTTACGAAAAGGTGTATAAAAAATAATCATAATCTTTCTGCTATTATCCTTAAAAAAAGAAAATAAAACAGAAAAAGAGGATATAAGAAAATGCTAGTTCTTACTTGAGATATTTATTGTTTTCTACTGAGAAATCGTTATTAATGTTGCCAGAAGTGTATAAAACAGTGTCACATAATATGAATGAGAAAAAATATTCCAATAACAATAAACAGTAGAATATTGAATTTCAATAAAATATTCCGAATTGGTCTTTCTTAAAAATGGCATTTTGCTAGCAAGGTTTGTAGAAATAGTTTTGAAATCAATCATATCACACTCTATTTAATGTCATGAATTTTCCATAAAAATGTATTTTCGACACTAAAACCGTTTATATTCGTATAAGAGTCGGGGAAATTCAATCTGTCAAAATCATATTCCAATCCATACCAGAAAATAATGCAAAAAGGAAAGTTAAATACCAGAAATCTGAAAACAACAACAACGCGCATATAAAAATCAAGCAAAATGAAAAAATAATATTTACTAGGAAGATAGAAAACAAAAAAAAGGGGTAAAAATATATACTTCTTTCTTTTCTGGTCAGATAAAGTCTGAAACTCGAGCACAGTGAATAAGATAGGAAACACCTAAAGACAGGTTGATACGCATATAAAATAAATAGTTATCAAAAGCTGATAATATTTAGGCATGTTTTTTATATAAATCTGAATGAAAATGTCTTAGTCATAATAGATGGTTATTTAATAACAACGTTTTATAAATTCATCAACAACTTTAACTGCCATTTAATGTCTGCTAGTTAAGTTAACAAAATTTCTGTTGTAGACACTTTCTCAGGCATGTTTATGCGCATTCAACACCTCCAGATCCCACCTGTGGCTTGTACTGTAATTTTGTTGATCGGACTGCAATTACAGATTCTGGAGGGAAGCTCGTAATCTGCCCTGATCATCAGTTTAAAAAACACCGGTACATCCAACCTATCAGTCACAATGATTTACAACTTCGTTCTAGCACAATCCTCAGTGGCCTCCGAATAGTTCTATAAACCAAATTTTACTCACCATTATTTAGTAAACTCGTGGTATGATTTTTCAGACATTTTCCAACGATGTCACACAATGTAATCGCTTTCTGCCACCGATAACATCAAGAAGTTACTTTTTTCATATATCGACCATATAAAATATAGATAACGACCAGTGTCGACTGAAATGTTCATAGGCTGACCAAAATATTAATGGAATTAGACACACTAGTTAGTGAACTAAAAGACATTCAGGTGCATCCATTACATATCTATAGTTTTGTAGAATTGCGCTTTGCATATGTATGTTTATAGTTGGTAGAATTGTGATCAAGAGATCAAAGTATAAACTAGATCAGGCCAAATTTTTGGCTGTTGTTACAGTTGTAACATGGAAACTCCGCTAGCAGTTGGTTGCAAGAGGAACAAAAAGCAGTAACCCGATGTTTATGGTTAGAAAATGGATCAGTGGAAGCAATACATTAGAAGCTTTAAATACAATTCGAGCGACCGTGCAAATAATAAAAATTAGGTGACAACTTCTGGGACACCCTATATATATATATATATATATATATATATATATATATAAACGTATTTATAAATGGAAATTTGTCAGTGTGTGTGTGTCCGTTGCCTATAGACTCCGAAATGGCTGAAAATTTACCGAGTTGTACTATAAGCGTCTGCAAGTGTTCTTAGCTAGGTTTTGTGTAGAGGTACCCCCGATAAATATCGAAAATCGATAATCGAAAAAATTGAGTAATAGAAGGAGTGGTCCGATTTTAATCAAATATGATACACTCATAGATAAAGATATAAGAAATGATATGCAGAAGTTTCAAGGTTGCAGTTCTTACAATGGTGCAGAAAAGCGATAATATATATCTATAAAAGGCAAGGTGTTTGTGTGTGTGTCTGTTTATCTGCCTCTATGTCTGTATTTCTTCAGCTCTTTTATTTTAGTTTTTGCTTCGGGTTTGGCTCTAAGTAGGATTAATTGTAGTTCTTAGTCTCAGCCATGATACCATTTACTCAGAGGACTTATTTAGCCTTTAAAATTTAGTTTACGACGAAAAGGACTTATTTGATATCGATACCAGGAAATCAAAATTTGACTTACAGCCATTCATTTTTCTTTCATTTTTGCTTTAACTGGAAACAACTATTGCTTTTTAGTCTTTCGTGCCAACGTCCAAAGAGTCTGAGCTCCAGGACGATGGATATGTTTTAAAGCTTTCATTACAACCAAGCAGCGCCGGGCTATACAACGACGTCAGTAAGCCCAAACCCTCGGTCACAATAACCTCTGTCTTTATAATGGTACATTTATTGACGTCCAAGAAAGAAAATCACAGTTTCGTTAACTAATTAAAATCCTGTCGAAATCAGGTTAACACGTAATATGTAATTTCAGGCCTTTTGAAATGGTGCCGATTGGATCAGGAGCTCGCCTTACTGAAAAATTGTCCATGGTAAGATACGAACCCGGATTGGAAAGCCAACGTTCTGACCACTCAGCCACACACTCATACATAACGGAGTCGTACATATTTTAGTGCTTTATCTTTGAATCACTATGCTGTAAATTGTCTAACAAAGCAACTGCGAAAACAAGCAAGAGAGTTTTTCCTGTTTACCCATGTGAAGGCGATAGACGTCTGTTTTGAGATCCAAGTTAGCGTCTGCCATTTCCTCATAATGTTTCAAATCATCTTGCTTTCTTGTGCTTTGTCTTTTATCCGTTAGGGTTCAACACAGACTTTTTCTTTTGTTATATTTTTTCTATCTTACTGCCATTCACTTTAGTTCATATATATATATATACCCCAAACGCTTTCACTCATTGCTTCGCAGTACCATTTTCTATCTCTTTTCTTTTTCTTTTGCTGGTTTATATTCAGTGACCTGATTTTGTACTTTCACCAATTCGTCTTTCAGTCTTGTGGAAATAGAATTATTTGAGAAAGACGCCATTGCACGTTTTTAAGGTTAAGTCCACTTCAAGTTTTCGGACGGACGGGCGGAAAATGGCGTTAGATTCGCTTTAGCTGTTTTTTGGCTTTAGCCTCTCATGTTGAAAAATGTAGAAGCATAAAAAGTGCACGAATTGTCTTTTCTTCCATCACTTTACGCTTAATTTAATCTGCAGGATTCGTTCCAAGAGGTTTATTTATATTTTTTTCTGTATTTAAATGGTTTATGTTATTTTTATTATGTATCCTCTTTTTTATTTTCTTTCTTTTTACTTTCCTTCTTTTTACTGTCTTTTGTTAAAAACTAAACATGTGTAATTGTTCATTTCTTTTTTTACTTTTCTCTTTTCTTTTTCTTCTTTCTCTTTTTTTCTCATAAATCTGTGACTAACTAGAATATTTTTCCTTCATGTCGACGCTGTCTTTCTTTCCATAAATCCTAATTCTATTTCCTTCTTTCCTCCCTCCCTTCCTTCCTTCCTTCCTTCCTTCCTTCCTTCTTGCCTTCCTTCCTTCCTTCCTTCCTTCTTGCTTTCCTTCCTTCTTGCCTTCCTTCCTTCCTTCTTGCTTTCCTTCCTTCTTGTCTTCCTTCCTTCCTTCTTGCTTTCCTTCCTTCTTGCCTTTCTTCCTTCTTGCCTTCCTTCCTTCCTTCTTGCTTTCCTTCCTTCTTGCCTTCCTTCCTTCCTTCCTTCCTTCCTTCCTTCTTGCTTTCCTTCCTTCCTTCCTTCCTATCTTCCTTCCTTCCTTCTTGCCTTCCTTCCTTCCTTCTTGCCTTCCTTTCCATAAATCCTAATATCTCTTTAATGTTTTTTCTTTCTTTCCTTATTTTTTGTATCCGTCCAAATGCCTGTCTAACGATTTCCTGCTTTCTTTCTTTATTTTTATCAATCTAAATCTCTCTCTGACGATTCTTTCTTTCTTAATTCATTTCTTTGTATCAGCCTTAAGGAAACAGTAATGAGTTCATGCCTTGTTTCTTTTGTTTGTCTCTTTCAATTCCAATTTTTCAGTCATGGTTTCTTTCTTTAACCTTTGGCATCTTCATTTTCTTGCTGTTCAAACTTTAGTATATATGTGATGCTTTCATACTTTCTTTTATATATTCTTAATTTCTTTTTTCTTTCCACATATTCTGATATCACTCTGATTTATTCTCTCTTTCTTTGTCCTTTTTCTCGCCTCTTCTTCCATTTCTTTTTCCATTGTTTCTACTGGTTTGCTCCATTCCTACACTTCAACTCTCTTCTGCTTACCTATATTCCCATCCTATCTTATTTACCAATCATTTTTATATTCGACTAGCAGTATAGCCCGGCGTTGCTTGGGTGTAATGAAAGCTTTAAAACTAATCCATGATCCTGGAGCTCAGACACTTTAGACGTTGGCACGAATGACTAAAAAGCAATAGTTGTTTCTAGTTAAAGTGAAACCGTACGCTGACAGAAAAAATGAATGGATGTAAGTCAAATTTTGATTTCCTGGTATCGATATCAAATTTTCTGCACTATTGTAAGAACTGCAACGTTAAAACTCCTGAATATCGTTTCTTATGTATTTGTCTATGAGTGTATCAAATTTGATTAAAATCGGACCACTCCTTCTATAACCTGATTTTTTCGGTTTTCAATTTTTGATATTTATCGGGGGTACCTCGACACAAAACCTAGCTAAGAACACTCGCAGAAGCTTATAGTACAACTGTGTAAAGTTTCAAGAAAATCGGTTCAGCCGTTTCGAAGTCTATAGGTAACAGACACACAAACAGACACACACCTACAAAGTTGCATTTATAAATAAGTTTATATATATATATATATATATATATATATATACATATATATATATATATATATATATCAAGGAACAATTCAAAGGCGGTTATAAATCTAAACTGTTTCGATTGGTAAGCTCTTTGGTACCCATCTACGGATTTATACATTTGCCAAGGGTATTTGCGCGTAAGTGTAAGCAATGAATTCAACTGGAATTCGAACTCGGCTCTCAGATTTCTCTTTCCGAGCCGATATTCACTGCACCACAAATTTAGTCGTACACCTTAGTTCCAGCTGTTGATATACTGAGAAAAATAAAAATAAACGTCAAGATGACTTCAGAAAATTAATTTTCTCCTCGCTCTTTTTTTCGACATCTTAGATATTAAATTATTCAGAATCTTGAATTTTCTCGATAGAGTTTCTTCAACCCAAGCCCCAAGTATTTTCCTGGTTAGTTATTGAAGTATTGTTTATATTCAAAATCGGTTTTCACATTACCCGAGGTTAGTTGATGTTGTTTTAAATTACGGCTGAAAAATTTTTTTCTCCGAGATCGAAAAATTCAATAAAACATGTTGATCACTGTGCTGGACAACCATTTCTTTTCGTGTTTGATGATGCTGGCTGCAATATTTCGTGGAGCGGTCGACAATAAAGCTCTGTACACCAAAGGTCTTTTGTCGATTTCTTTGAATGACAATAACTGAACAGACATAGCGCCTTCACACTTCGAAGTCCTTGCTTTCCTATTTATTATAAAAGAAAAACCCTTCAATTACGAAGCCTACAATGAATTAAGATCGATTGAGAACGTTCAATATTTCCTTTCATGCCGTTTTCAAACAATCACGGACGTGCGTCGATTCAATTCTGTTCACTCGTTGACCAAGTTGTACATGACAAACTTGGTTATAGCGCGGAATCAAAGACACTCCAGTGTTCTTTTTGTTGCAATGCTCTTATCAATTCGGCGAAATATCAATCCAGATCACTGCAGTGGCTGAATTGATAGATCGGTTTGATGCGACAGCTTTTGATTTGAGATGACACTTCGATTTGTTGCTCAGGCCAATCCCTCTTTTACTTTAGAAGTCGACATCTTAAACAACTGTAAATACCCACTTCGATTTCTCCCTTCGTAAAATGGATGAAAAGACTTTATATTCATTGCTGGTAACGACGAGCAGCTTCTTGCCATTTGTTAAGTTGTCATTCAAACGTTAGAAATATACAAACTAGTCACAATGTTCAAGTTTAGAGATTAACCTGTTGTTATATTTGCAGGCTAATGCCGACTCAGCTACGTAGATAGAGACATGTGTAAAATTATGACGTTGTAGTTGTGGTTCTTCTATTGCATGGAGCAACACAGTAGCAGTATGTGACCTGTAGGCCGAGGAGATAGAAAGATAGATAGATAGAATCTAAACAGCCGGCGAGTAAAAAGAAAGTGAGAAACAAATCAATACAACAACCAAATAAATTTCTGCCAATTTTAAAAGAAAACCAAACGTTCAACTAGGCGTGAAATGTTTAAAATTGAGTCAAAAAATGAATTACTTTTAAGAATATTTTAAAGAAATTTGCACCCATCCCAACAAGGTTTCTGTCAGTAAGCTAAAAAATACAATTCTTTTTAACTTTTTGTCTAACCCAAAGTAATGCAAAACCTAAACATTACAATGAGGTCATTATTTTCTCTAATTGTTACATTTGCTAAGCATTTTCGCTGTTTATGCTGTTGGTAGTCCTCAAGTGATGTAGTTTCTGTTATTTTTAACAGCTTTTGTTTGGGAATTTGTATTGCCAGTCGAAGAATTTCAAAGAAGAACGGTCTTCCCTAGGACCTGCATGCTACGTTCATCATGGTAGACTTGGTCCTCTATAGGAATCCGCATGTTACGCTCTATGAAGGTATGATGGTTCTCCCTATGATCTGCATGATATGCTCATGATGGTAGATTAGTCCTCCCTAGAATCTGCATGCTACGCTCACGATGGTAGATTAGTTCTCCTTAGGATCTGCATGCTTCGCTCATGATGGTTGATTGGTCCTTCTTAGGATCTGCTTGCTACGTTCATCATGGTAGATTGGTCCTCTCTAGGATCTGCATGTTACGCTCATGAAGGTATGATGGCGCTCCCTAGGATCTGCATGTTATGCTCATGATGGTAGATTGGTCCTCCTTATGATCTGCATGTTACGCTCATGATGGTAGAATGGTCCTCCCTAGGATCTGCATGATAAGCTCATGATGGTAGATTGAACCTCCCCTGGGTCTGCATGCTACGCTCATGATGGTAGATTGGTCTTCCTTATGGTCTGCATGCTACGCTCATGATGGTAGATTGATCCTCCCTAGGATCTGCATGCTACGGTCTTGATGGTAGAATGGTCTTCCCTAGGATCTGCATGCTACGCTCATGATGGTAGATATGCTCAGACTTGATTGTTCATTGATTTGTTTTTTGCCGCTTATTAAATGTTCGAGGGTTATTTAAAGCCAAAACAATGATGTTCACCCTGTACAATATCCAAGGTCCGCTCAGGGTAGGTGGTTACAGAGCATGATGTGCCACACGAAAGAGTTTGATAATGCCATTAAGACAATGCAGGAGCCATCAGAAATAAAAGAAAGGAACGAGATACCCAATCCTAAACTAAAAATAGTACATATATATCTATGCCTGCTTAAAACGTAATGTCAACCAGATCTTTTATTCTAAGAATATTTTTTTTTATTTGCGATTGAATAATGCATTAACGATTGACTGGAGATAACGACGACTTTACTTGATACAAACCTTAACATTAGATCACTAGCTAAAGAAGAAGAATGTTTGGATACATATCTTTACCAAAGAAATATGCGCTTAAGTGAATTTAATGAACTAGACTGGAATTTGATCCACGCTCTCCGATTTCTTCTTCGAAGTTGCTATCAATTGCACTACTCGCACATCCCCCTGGATAATTTATTCAAATAAAGTATATTTATTCTTTAAACAGCTCATTCTTACATATTCACCTATGTCTAAAATATTGACCTTCGTCTTATAGAAAAATATATGCTCCGTTTTCTTTCTATATACTTTCAGCAATATTTAGTTTGAAAGCATCCCCTATTATTTTAATATTTTCCTTCACTGTTTTTATTTATTTTATAGCGGCGACTGTATTCACCTTCGAATTCAATGTCACTCCAAACTTGCATCAGATACTGTATACACAGTGCTTCATTTCATTTAATATTGATACTGGTCAGATATTTGCATTTAGTTCGGAATATTCCTGAATTTTGTTTAAGAGATATGATCTTATTTTTTATACTAATGTTCACCCAATACAAGACACAAGAGATACTCAAGTTAAAGGAATACAAAATGGCGTTGTATGAGCGTAGGAAACACTACGCGATGCAATTTATTAGGTTTCGGAGGAAATACAACAGCCAACCCTAGACATAGAGAAGTTTAAATTGTAGTTATCAAGGAAGCTGTGGTGCTGGAGATATCGGCTTGGAACGAGAAATTTGGGAGCCAATTTCGAATTTTAATTGAATCGGTTGCATTAACTTACGTGCAAATACCTTTGGGAAAGGTATTAATCCAGCTCTTCTCCTTCCAGCTATGGGCTAAATAACAAGAAAGATTGGGTTCTGTAGTCTCGGACAGCAACTTTCGAGACATGATCACCAAAGAGGTGTATCACGCATGGTACATAACTGACTAATCTTCTCTTGAGACTGTTCTCCAGAGTTATGGTCATCTTGCGTATGACGATAAACTACATCCGACATCACGGTTCCTGATTGGAGATTAGGGATTTCTGGAGCGTTGACCTACCTATTAATTACTGTCTATCCTGACTAGCGGTGGTAGTGCCGGTTACGGTCCTAGCTATGGGCAAATAATGAACCACCCAACTAAAATCAACAGTAAATTTTTCATAATAAAATGATCAACAATATATTTTATAATCAACAAAATATATATTATAAAATATATATTAAGATAAAAGTATCAAATTATATATCAGAAAACATAAACTTAGTTACAAATGATTTCCATTTCGGCATTAAAATAACGCATAGATGTTGATACGCCGTGAAACAAAACCAACCAAACAACTAATCAAAAGATTAAAGATTCTAAAAAAACATTTATCTATCATCCTTTTTACTACTGCTGGAGATTATGACAGGACAAGAGAATACCAATGTCGGGCTTTTGGTAATACCTGTGTTAGATGAAGAAATACGTAGACTACAACAGTTGGAATGTTTGGTAAAATCGTCTTTCAAATACGTCCATGATATCCTCTCCCAATCGAATTCACGTCTTGTAGAAGACTGTTTTGTTTTTATTGTAACTCTGTCAATGATTGCATTAGCGATCAGAACAATTATCGATCTCCAGTGCTTTGACAAAGGCGATAATAACAAAATGGCAAAAAAAACTTATAATAAAATAAGAATTGTGAATAAATTCTTTTAATCAAATAGAGTGGATGTCAGAGGATAGTATTTGTAGTACTCAATATTGACGTCTTCGTGTAGTCGATTTCCGGAATTAAATATGGCTTAGTCTAACAGAAAGTTGAAAACCGGACTAAATTAGCAGCGGTGGAATTTGTTGATTGATATTGATGTGCGGCTGGAAGAGAAAAGCGTATTTACAAAAAAGCTATACTCCATAGAAACGAGGAAAGTTAAAACGCACTCCCGAATAAAAATAGTTTTCTTGACAAGATCGTTGATTTTTACCAAAGATCTTTTACCATTGGCGCATCGACGTGGTCCCATTCTGCTCCATGATAATGCCACATGTTGCAAGAATGGCGTTGCAAAACTCGGTTTTGTGATAGGATACGAGAATTTAACACCTATCCCATATTCTCCTGTTCCTTCACCCACTAATTATTGTTTTTAAGCACATTTTTAAATGCTAAAATTTTCAGGTCTAAACCAGAGGTTAAATCAACTTTAAAAGACTTCGTTGCATCACAGCCTTTTATCAACAAAGAATAAATAATATCGTTGATCGATGGCAGAGTTGCATAGATGCTCAAGGCTCATGTTTTGACTAATTTCAACATTTCTACAGTTAATTTTTAAAGAATAAAATTATGTTACTGAAATCGACCTTTATTTTTGTCACAACCTAATACACACACACACACACACACACACACACACACATATATATATATATATATATATATATATATATATATATATATACTGTGATCTATTTATAACAAGGCCAATACCCTAGTTTGGTAATATATTTGGCAAGCCACCTAAATTCAACCATAATAAGAAAATAAAGACAAAAATTCTTCAACATTTGGATAAATTTTATTAAGTTGGTTCTAAGCTTTAGGCTCACATGAGCCATCTTCAGAGAGGTTACAAGGACCTTAACGCTGGTGGTGGATGTTTTCATGTTAACGTCCTTATAGCCTCTCTGAGGATGGCTCATGTGAGCTGAAAGATAAGAATCAACTTAATAAAAATAATCCAAATTTTAGAGAATTTCTGTCTTTATTTTCACCTGAAATTAAAGCCAAAATACGAGGTTTAGAACGGCTCATGATGAAACATAATAGACATTCATTGTCTCTTATATTTAACAGTATATGTTTAGAAAAAAAATATATATAAATATATGGATATGTGTGTGTATGTGTGTGTGTATATATCTAAACTTATTTATGAATGGAACTTTGTCACTGTGTGCGTATGTGTGTGTGTGTGTGTGTGTGTCCGTTACCTTTAGACTCCCAAACAGCTGAACCGATTTTCTTGAAAATTTACACAGTTTTACTATAAGCGTCTGCTAGTGTTCTGAGCTACGATTTTGTCGAGATAACCTGATAACTATCGAAAATCAATGATCAAATAAATCGGGTTATAAAAGGAGTGGTCCGATTTTAATCAAATTTGATAGACTCATAGACAAAAATATAAGAAACGATATTCAGAAGTTTCAAGGTTGCAGTTCTTACAATAATGCAGAAAATAGATAATATATATATATATATAAGGCATGGTGTTTGTGTGTGTGTCTGTTTATCTGCCTGTATGTCTGTAATTTTTTTTTGCCCTTTTATTTTAGTTTTTGCTTCGGGTTTGGCTCGAAGTAGGTTTAATTGTAGTTCTTAGTCCCAGCCATGATACCATTTAGTCAGACGACTTATTTGGCCTTCCAAAATTCAGTTTACGACGAAAAAACGTATTTGATATCGATACCAGGAAATCAAAATTTGACTTACATCCATTCATTTTTCCTGCAGTCTACGGTTTCGCTTTAACTGGAAACAACAATTGCTTTTTAATCTTTCGTGCCAACGTCTAAAGAGTCTGAGCTCCAGGACCATGGATTAGTTTTAAAGCTTTCATTACACCCGGGCAACGCCGGGGTATACTCCTAGTATACATATATTAACAAATGTACACATTATCTGACCTCAGTGGCAGGACTAGGTGTTTCAGGCATTATGCAACGATGAGTCAGTCAGTTAAGTGCCATACGTGATACACGCTTAGGCGATCATGTCTCGAAAGAGACATGACTAAATGGGCAGAAGATTATCCCGCGTAGGTTGCCATTGTTTTCTGCGGTAGATTGGTTGCCAGCCAAGGCTATAGAACCCAATCCGTCCTGTTATTTGGCTCACAACTGGAAGGAAGAGACGGATTAATACCTTTCCCAAGGTTATTTGCGCATAAGTGAATACAATGAATTCAACTGGATTCCAACTCGTCTCCCCGATTTCTCGACCTAGTTGCTAATCTAATAGCCCGTGTAAATAAATAACTAGGGGGCACTAATGAACTAAGTTCGTTGGAGTAGAAGCCGTGAAAGTATTTATAGAAGACGCAAAGGAAGCCACGTCACGCCGGTGAGACAGCGACTGCAGCCGAGCTGCCAAGTCGGTATCGATCACATTACAGATTCTCCGTTGGATTTTGTTAAGAACCCCGAGGTGAATTGCAGAGGCACCCGACCAGATGTAACAGTAGTATTCAATACACGGACGGATGGTAGATTCATATATGTGCACGATGGACTCAAACGGGAAAAACTTCCTTGCCTTGCACAGTGAACCGATATTCTTAGCAGCAGATTTAGCAATTGGTTCGATATAGTCATTCCACTTGAGGTCTACTGAGAGTGTGAGGCCAAGAAGGCGTGAAAATATTCACGGTATTAATTGATTTTTTGTTGTTTTTTAAGTGCCATTAGTGTATAGATAAATCTGTTATCTATATATTATTAACAAAAAAGAAAAAACAACAAAATCCTATTTGTAGACTGATTTCCAAATGCTTTATTTTGAACGCATCGCAAGAATTTTAAAATAAGGGGAGCAGTGATTCAAGAGTACGAAATATTATTGTACATTGTTTGCTTGATATTGGATCTGGTACTTCTGCTACATATTTAAAGATTCTTTATAAAATCCAAAGAAGCATCTGCAATGTTATTGATCTTAGCCTGATATCTCGGCTTTAGTCCCTTTCCTACCTCCATAATTTAATTTACATGTGCCTCTGCTACGAATAATTTCACGGTAATTGTTATGATGAACATTTCGCTATTGTACGTAGATTTATGCATTTAAACGCAGTACTGGATTGGCGGTAAAGTCTCTTCATGTTACAATTCGAAATCACTAGAAGTAATCCAAATTTCTATGCTAACAGTTTCTTCTATCACACTTTTCGGTTGTGGAAATATCTTCCTAGTCTTCTTTGATCTTCAAAAATTTAAATGCAATGTCAATCGTTACTTTCTGTTTTAATAATTCGTATTCTTTTAGTGTCCTCTTTCCGTTGTGGTACTTTTTTATCATATTATCTAATACTTAGTAAACCTTGTGTCCTAGTGGCTTCATTGTCTTGTTTTGGCGGAAATGATTAAGGCAAAAATCTACCCAAAACACATATCTGTTAAAATCTATAATCTAACCATGTTAAAAATTTTTGACAAATAGGATATCGACTCGTTTTGTGAAACGTGCGTATCGGTAAGCAGAAAGCATTTCTCGTATCATTTTTATCTGGTTTAATTTTTTTTCATTCAGTTTCTTACACATTTTTCTTTTCATTTTTCTGTGACAATTTTGGCGATAACATATAAAGTATTTTTCAAATAGCTGAAAAAATCGGAATAAAGCATATTTTCTCAAGTGAAATTATTAGAACTTCAATATGCATCGAGACATTCCGGAAAAGAAACGCAAATAACGATACCGAAGAATAGCATGGGTCCGGGGAAAAAATCTGTCATATATAAGGCGATCGAAGTATAATAAAATCAGAGGCAAAAACAAACTTCCTGCAATTTGAAAAATAATAAATTCCCCTTAATTGTTTTTAATGCCGATATGGCAGACTCAAGGTGACAAAAAAAACTTTTTCTATCATTTTGAAGCATAGTTTTCAATTCGCAATAGATGCAGGTTTAAGCTTCTTCTTCCACATATGTACATACAAATGCGCCTTTGTTTATACTTACATATACCTACAGACTTACAACCATCCATGCTTACATATAAATCTTGCGTTTGTTTACTCACATATTTATATTATGAAGACGGGATTTCCACGCGTATAAATAGTACAAACATATATTTAAGAATACTAACAATTATCACACATACTAAAAAATTACGCATACATTTGCATACTTACACACATCCCCACATACATACGTATATCTCCCTAAAGAT
This sequence comes from Ascarosepion bandense, assembly GCA_037127315.1. Taxonomy (NCBI): domain Eukaryota; kingdom Metazoa; phylum Mollusca; class Cephalopoda; order Sepiida; family Sepiidae; genus Ascarosepion; species Ascarosepion bandense. The sequence goes on along the minus strand of JBBBDQ010000231.1, from coordinate 119,524 downwards.
ATATCCTTATTCATATATATGTGTGCGTGCACATACATATTCGTAACCATTTTCGCGCAGTAGGTTTCCATTTTTTCTGCCAGGGACTGGTTATCAAGATTATAAAACGTAATCTGTTCTGCTTTTAAAATTCTTTTATCCAGATTAGTCAGTAACATGCATACGTGATACACGATTGAGCGATCATGTCTCTTTTGACTCATGACAGACTAAATAGAAGATTTTCCCACTGTAGGATGCCGTTTCTTTCTTCGTTAGACTGGCTGCCAAGCCAATCTGTCCTGTTCTGCTAATCGATTCTTTTATCCAGATCAGTTATGTGCTATACGTGTTGCTTCTGATACGACACGAGGTTCTGTCCGTGGGTGAATAAGACATGTCTTAGGCTAACTGTTTTCTGGGGTAGAAGGGCAAAGAAAGAAAGGCAGGGAATTAGGTTTTGTTGTCTTTTTCTTTCTCTAGTGTTGCATATAACTCTCCATAACTATGTAAATTTATACCTAGGGGGCACCAGTGATCTAAGTACGTTGGAGCAGAAGCCGTGAAAGTATTCATAGAAGAGGCATGGGAAAGCCATGCACCGCCGGTGAAAGAGCGACTGCAGCCGAGCTGCTAAGTCGGTTATCGATCACAATGCAGATTCTCAGTTGGATTTTGTCAAGGAGAATAGCAGAAGCACCCTGGTCGGGTGCTTCTGCTATGTGGCAGCAGTATTCAATACAGGGGCGGATGGTTGATTTATATATGTGCAGGATGGACTCAGACGAGAAAAACATCCTGCACAGTGAATCGACCTTCTTGGCAGCGGATTTACCAATGGATTTGTTATAGTCATTCCATTGAGATCAGCTGAGAGTGTGAGGCCAGGGATGTGTAGTGTTTTACTCTCACGGAGGCTAGCCTGTTCCATGCTAATGGTGGTAGGATCGATTGTCTATGATGGTTAATAGATAACAGCTTCGTTTTGGAAGCATTAAAATTTGCGAGCCGATTCTTTCCCCAGTCCATCACGGATTAGAGGTCCTTCTCAAGCTCGGCAGCGAGGTTCGATTTGCCAACCTCAGCATATTTTTGATCGAGGTCAGAGTAAACGGTGGTGCCTACCTGTGATCTTATAGCATCGGGGAGATCGTTAATGTTGATCAGGACATAGCGTAGGTCCTAGAATAGAACCTTGATGGACACCCGCATTCGTATGGTAGTTTTGGGAGTCATGTCCGTTTAATACTACCATCATTGTGCCCTTAAAGAGGAATGCCTAGATTAGGTCAAATAATGGTCCAGTTATACCATAGCTCTGTAGCTTGCGAAGAAGGCCAACATGCCAGACACGGTCAAACGCTTTGGAAATATCCAGGGTAACGGTTCGAGCTTCGCCATTGTTGTCGAGAGCCTGGTATATATACTCTGTTATTGTCGTTAGCATATCAGCAGTAGACCAGTTGAAGCGGAAACCATACTGTTTGCCCGAGAGAAGTCTGTGAGCTGTGAGATGCTGAACCACCTCGGCGTTGATAATGGCTTCGAACACTTTGCCAAAGATCGGTAGAAGGTTGATAGGGCGGTAATTATCGGGGTTCGATGGTTCCCCAGTATTTTTAAATATAGGAACTACAGAGGAAGACTTCCAGCAGGCAAGAAAGTAGGAAGCAGATCGGTAGTTTTAGAGCTTAGAGAAGACAGAGGAGAGTTCAGGGGAACATTTCTTTAAGACTATGATTGGGATTCTTCTCCTCCGGTCGCTTTATGAGGGTCAAGCTTACAGATTACCCATGACAAAATTAAGTCGGTTATTAACCAGTATAAACTGTCAGAGAAAATACACACATTTTTGTCAGTGGGAGATTTTTTTTTAATCATTTCACCCCAAGCAAGGCATTCCACTGCCACTATAGCGCAGTGGGTTACATAGAGCGATTGGATATAGGAAATGTCAGAAGGAGGGTGATAGACGAGTAAGGAGGTATATAGGAAGAGTGTCTGAGAGAATAGGTGCGAGTTAGTGTGTTAGGAGGTGTCTATTGACCTTACATTTAAACTACTGGAGGTTGTAGCCGTCGGGGAAGCAAGTATGCGGAAGGGAATTCCACAGGCGGGAAGTGCGAGAAAAGAAGCTGTTGGAGTAGAAATTGCGGTTACATTTCATCGGTTTCACTGCAAAAGGGTGGGACCTAGTTGCTAATCTAGTATCTCGTGCAAATTCGTAACTAGGGGGCACCAGTGATCTAAGTTCATCGGAGCAGAAGCCGTGAAAGTATTTATAGAAGAGTCACAGGAAAGCCACGTCACGCCGGTGACTGCAGGCGGTGAGCCAAGTTGGTATCGTTCACATTACAGATTCCCCGTTATATTTTGTCAAGAACCCCGAGGAGGATAGCGGGAGAACCCGACCAGATGTGACAGCTGTATTCAATACACGGGAGGATGGTAGATTTATATAATTTCAGGATAGATTCAGGCGGAAAAACTTCCGACTTTCATAGCAGCAAATTTAGAAATGGATTCGACGTACTCATTCCACTTGAGGTCCGCTGAGAGTGTCAGGCCAAGGAGGCGTAGTGTTTTACTCTCTAGGAGGCAAGCCTGTTCCATGCTAATGGGAGGGAGGTGCGGTTGTCTATGGTGGTTAATTGATAGCAGCTTCGTTTTGGAAGAATTGAAATTTACGAGCCATTTCTTACTCTAATCCACCACGGATTGGAGGTCCTTCTCAAGCTCAGCCGCGAGGTTCGCCTTGTCGCCCACACCAGATATTTGATCGAGGCGAGAGTTAACTGTGGTGTCATCTGCGTACAACTTATATTAGTGAATTGAACTAAGTTTTCCTCGCCAATTTTCGTGATGGGAATAAAACTAATTTTAATTCTTAGTCGATATCGAAACGAACGAATTAAACTTTCTTCACTTTCGCAAGTGTTTGTCCTTTCAGATACGAGTCGAATTCAAAGATATAACTGCGAGAAATGATTTTATGTGTCAACCCCTAATAAGCACAACTACATGCGAAGCAAATCCCTATCTATATCTCTGATAAGTATTTTACCTATTTAAAGCTCGGACTGTTGACTTATCTTTATTGTCATATTCACGAAGTAATTGAAACTAAATTACCCAGAAAAGGTATGACACGTGGAACTAGAACTAGAACAATATACTGTGGTGGATGAAATGAAAGTTTGGTTTAAAATTATTACGTATATCACTTGAAAAAGCGGGAGCGTACAACGGTCAACACGTTATGAATATGATAATAAAGATGAGGACAACATTTCGTAAAATGTCAATCAGTTAAATAACATACGCGTTACACGTTTTACAGATCATCTCTCGAAAGAGACTTGAATGAATAGGCAGAACATTTTTCAGCTGTAGCTTGCCATTACTCTCTGCATTAAACTGGTTGCTGACCATGGCTATATAACCTTAACTGTCTTGCTATTTAACCCAAAGCTGGAGAGAGAAAAGAAGGATTAATAACATTCCAAATGGTATTTTGTGCCTAACTGCAATTTGAACAAGGCTTCCAGATTTCTCTTTCAGTGCTGAAATTCACTGTACAACAGCGCACATAGTGCGAATAGAATGAAAACGTCAATATTTAGCTACCGTTATTAGAAGTCAGACATACAGTAACCAACAAGAAATATATGAAAGCTAATAGTGTTTAAGTTTTGTTTAACAGCATAGCAACCTCTATGGGTATTTAATGCCAAAAAGATAAAGTTTTAAAGTTTTTTTAATGTTCAGTTATAGCGAAAAGTTTGATTTAGATTTTGATGGAAAATCTTATTATTTTTTTATTTTAGAAAACTGAAGATGCCTTCTATTTTTCTAATCAAATGTGTATTGCTGGTAATATTTATTCCTTCAAAAATGTATTAATGGCAATTTTCTTTCATTTAAGAATGTGTTATAGTAATAAATTTTTCCCTCAAAAATATATCGATGGTAATATTTTTTCTTCAAAAATGTATATTTTCCTAGAAAGTTTATTTTTATCTATATATTTCTATAAAAAATGTATTTTTTATATTTTATAGGGTTTTGACCCCTCTTTGGTGGTTAACTATTTGCCCATAGCTGGGATCCTAACAGGTGCTACTACTTCGGCTCAGGGTGGACGAAATATTTGCAGACGAGACAGACGAAAGCCACATCTCATCGGAAAGAAAGTGACTGGTATCAAGCTGCCAAGTCGGGATCGATTACATTACAGTCTCCATTTTGAATTTTGTCGAGAATCCTAAGATGAATAGTAGGGGCACCCGAACAGATATAACAACCATATTTAATGCACGGGCGATTGGTTGATTTGTATATGCCAAAGATGAAATCAAGCTAGAAAAACTTCATCTCCCGAAAGAGTAACCCGGTCTTATTAGCGGTAGATTTAGCTATTATTTCAATGTTGTCGTTCCACTTGAGATCGACTGAGAGTGCGACACTGAGGAGGCGCAGTGAATTGCTTTCCGAAAAATTGGCATTGTTTATGCTAATGGGGACAAAGAGAGATTGTCTACGATGGTTAAAAGATAGCAGCTTTGTGTTGAAAACATTAAAATTTACAAGCCATTTCTTATCCTAAGCAACCACAAATTCGAGGTTCATTTCAAGATCAGTAGCGAGGATTGTTTTTTCAACCTTGACTGATTTCTAACTGAGACAGGAATAAATGGTGGTGTCTTCGGCGTAAAAGTCTACTTGGAATCTGATCACACCAGAGAGATTGTTTATGAAAATCTGAAAGAGCCTTAGAGGACACCCATGTACGTACGATAAATCTAGAGGCCTGCCAGTTCAAAACTACATTCATTAGGTGGTTTGATAGAAACGATTTAATTAAATCAAGCCATTGTCGAGTGATGCCATACATCTGTATCTTGCGCAGAAAGCCAGCGTGCCAGACTATGATAAATCCTTTGGAGATATACATAGCAACAGCTCTAACTTTGCCATTCTTATCGATAGTCTGGTATATGTATTTGGTGATGGTCGTTAGAATATCAGCAATAGACCTAACGAAACGGAAGCTGTACAGTTTGTCAGTCAATAATATGTTATGGGCTGTGACATGTTGAGCCACTTCATCATTGATGATAGCCTTGAACATGTTGTCAAAAATAGATAAAAGACCGATAGGGCGATAATTAAAGGGCCCTGAGGGTTCTCCTGAGTTGTTAAATGCACCTCCATTCGCCTCATGAGGATCAAGCTTAGAAATTATTTTAGAGACTAGAGAGTAGGTTATGTATATGTCTTAAAGTTGTACCTCAGTTTTAGTTAGTAAACGGTCCCTAGAGTTTGGAAAGATATATTAACAAAAACATGATCAAAATTTCCAGGGCAAATCTGCTTGGCATGGCAAAAATCATGGATAGACGTGAAGCAGAGATCTAGCAGAGAAGTGTGTCCTTTAAGAATACTGGGGAAGCTTTTGGGGTAACCCACAACTTGCGTTAGAAACTGAGTGATTGCAAAATTGATGATATGGATGCCAGCAGGGTCAGTGTCAGTTCTTCAGCCACTTGGCATGGTGAACATTAAATTCCTGATTCAAATATGTTCGCGAACGGGTGAGAGAAAATGTCCTTATCTAAAGTAAGAGGTACTCTCTAGTGAGGAATAGTTGGGAGATGAAAGAGAGCGGCATAGAAAGAAAATATGAGAGACGGAGACATATGTATGTATGGTCAGGATATTTAAGGAAAATCACCCTAGCAACAGTGAGATGTTCGCTAACATAAACCCCTCAGTGTATGTATGTGGGCAATAGAGTCCTTCTTTAAGGGATGAAAGTAATCAGAAATCGAGAAATCAGAAGAGGGTTTTGAGAGGTTAAGATTGATTTCGCAAAGAATTAAGATGTCAGGGGACTTTTCGTAGTGGAAAGATTTCAGGCTACAGAAGTTTCTACGCATAACACGAATGTTTGTGAAGGAAATTTTGAGTGGTTTAAGTGATTTTCATTTGGCTTGTATATTTTTGTATTTTGGAATGTGAATGTTCATTTTTAAGTTATTATTTTTTAATGAAAGGTTTCAAGTAGATATTGAAAACGGTCATTGACTGCGCCATGTGAAAGAATGGAGCTGGGAGAGACTATAGCATAGTATGGCCTCATAGTTACCCACCAAATGTGCTGGTAGAGACACCTATCTATGCGCATAATGGCACTGCCATAACCCAGATATTATGAAACTGTTAATTAGAACAGCCGCGCTCGACGCTAAGAAAGAGTTAGGGCTCACAACTACCAATTGGAAGTATCAACCATAAAACTGCTAGCCGGTACCCTTCCTATGAAGAGACGTTTCCAACGACCGCTCATATCACAGAAAATAGCGAGATTTCCAATATTAAAGCCTAAGTTGAGGAAAAGAACCGGAAACCACTTTCTAAACAAGGAACAATGGATGCGCCTCTATTCTTGTTCAATAGAAAATAATTGTGAATAAACCGGCCGATAAAAGGGCGAATCTACTCCAAATGAAAATGAATATATTACACTAAATTATAGAAATATTTTATTATCCAAACACGGCCATCCCATTGTGACCATACTCATAGTTGATAGTATTTTGTGTTGGCATTTTTCTTTCTTATTAGTAGGTCTCTAATGTGTATCTAAATGAGAACTAATAGAGATATGGTTAGAGAGATATAACGTGAATTTTCTTGTAGCCCCATATCCAATTTTTAAATAAAGTTTGTACCGAAAAAAATTATAACATATATATATATATATATATATATATATATAACTTTAATCCAAAAGGAAAACATGGTAGGTAAATCCCAAAAACCCGATCCTAATTAATATTCTTTACATTAATATTAAAACTGATCAAGGTGGATGGCTCAATGCAATTCATATTCAAAATTATAGAGCCATAAGGAGAAATATGTGAACGTTAAAACTTAGAATTAAATTTCAAATTTAGTCTAAGAAAATAAATTAATTTTAATTGATTAATTAATTAATTCATTCAATTTTTAACTAGTAAATTTGAACCCCACTACCAATGGCTGATCCCAGCCTAACAGATTCCTTCTTCCTTTTCCCCCCTATTCCTTATCTACCATTTAACGAGTAAAAATACTTAGATTAATTTTACCCCCCAACTATTTTTTCTTGCACTTTTATTTTTTTTTAAATATTATTTTTGGTTTTGTGAAAATTTAATAAAACATAATAAAATTTGTCGTTCCTATCGTACAAAACCATCTTTAATTAGTTTTTAAAATCTTCGAATATAACTAGAACCGAACTGAATTCATAGTTGCGATTATCCTTTAACTTTTTAAGTCATTAATGTTCAGGAATATGTATGTACGTATATAAGTGTATGTGTGTATGTGTGTAGGCTTTTGTACGCGTGTGATTGGGTGTGGGTGTGTGTATGTGTGTAAAGTGTTTTTGTATATATATATATATATATATATATATATATATATATATATATATAACATAGTGATGATCCGCGTATACTGTCTTAATATGTATAGGAAAAACTATTAAAAGTTGTAAGTTTAAAAATGTATTTTTTGATAGTATTTATTTATTTCTATTATCATATTTGATATTTCAGACCGTCCTCGGTCCTTCATCAGAAACAAATGATTTTAAAATTTAAATTAGAAACGTATTTCGTGAGAGCATTCGTCCGAGAGAAATTGTTTACATCACGTGACGCAGAGAGCGACAGATTTTTTTAAAATATTTGTAAGCATAAACCTATCTTTAATAATACTTATAAATTTTGTTTTAGAGAAAATTTTTTAATTGTATTTAAAAAATGTGTAACTATTGAAATATTTATAAAGATTCAAAACACCTAAGTCATTATTTAACCTTAGCCTGTGTGTATTTAATTTTAAAATCCAGTATTTTTCTTTCTTTCTGCGTGAGTGTGTAGAACTAAAATTGGGGTCTATTAGTAAACATTTGCAATTTTCTAATATGTGTCCCGGTTGATTGAAGTGAACTGCTATGGGGGAATATTGGTTGTTCTGGTGTATGCTAAGTTTGTGATTATTGAAACGAGTATAGTATACTGTTGAAGGACCACAAACCTGACTTATACAGCAAATTACCCACAAGGATAATAAACACCACAAAATCCGAAATAGGTAGGATAAGTAAAACAATATTAGAAATAGTCAACCAACAAATAAAAAACAAAATTAAACTAACGCAGTGGAAAGGTACGGTAGATGTAATCGAGTGGTTTGAAAAAATTGGTGTAAAGAACAAGGCTACCTTTTTGCAATTTGACATTGTGGACTTCTACCCATTAATTTCGGAGAACTTATTCACCCTCGCCCTGGAGTTCGCTGAGTTCTACCCAGACATCACAGAGGATGAGATTAGAATTATCCGAAACTGCAGGAAATCAGTTATAATCCACAACAACGAACAGTGGACTAAGAACTCAAAGGAGGACTTTGATTTATCCATGGGTGCACTGGATTCAGCAGAAGCTTCGGATCTAACCGGATTATTCTTACTGTACAACTTAACTGCACATAAGGAAATAGAAACGAGCAGGATAGGACTGTATAGGGACGACGGACTGATGATAATTGATAAATCTACTGGAGGTAAGGTTGATAAAACCAGAAAATTAATCCATAGAATCCTTTGGCCGTAACGTACTAATTAACAACAATATCAAGCAAATAGACTTCCTAGACATAACATTAGACCTAGTATCGAAAACTTTCCAACCTTACATGAAACACAACGCTAACCCAATATATATAAACCCCAACTCTAATCACCCAATCCATTATTAAACACATCCCATCATCAGTTGAACGTCGCCTTAACACACACTCATCCAACAAAGAGATATTTGAGAAGCACAAGGTAATTTATAATAGAATCTTTCATGAAAGCGGGCATAAATCAGTTTTGTGGAAAAATTCAAAAGTCCGCCCAAAAAGCAGAAATAGAAGCAGGAAAATAATATGGTATAACCCTCCATTCAACCAATCAGTTAATTTCAAGCTGGGACATAAATTTCTTAAACTAGTAGAGAAACACTTCCCCCAAAATAACTTTCTAAGCAAAATCTTTAATAAAAATACCATAAAATTAAGCTATAGCTGTTCCAATAAACTATAAAACATAATCAAAATGCATAACACTTAAATATTAAAAATACACAGCAAAAATAAATCCAACACTAATAAAAGTCCGTCCCATGATAACAACCTCTGTAACTGTAGAAACCCCAACCAATGTTCCATGGCCAATAAATCTCTGACGAAATCTCTGATATATATGTGTTCGATTTCATCCTCAGAAAATCCTAATGAAGAAAAAATATATATTGGGAATACCATGAACGTATTTAAAAAGCGCTTTTACAATCACCTCTCATCCTTCAATAACAAAGAAAAACAAAACATGACTTTTGGAAATTAAAAAACGAAAATAAAACACCTAAGGTCAAATGGAAAATTCTCAAAAAAGCAGGAACAGCAAAATCTATAAAAGAACCATGCTTTCTTTGCCTTCAAGAAAAAATAGAGATCATTAAATATATAAATAGTAACGAGCTCTTAAATCAGAGACACGAAACCGCAGTAAACTGCAAGCACATTAGGGACCTAACCCTACAATCATGCTAAGAAATACTAAGAGTGTGATTAGATATTCTCATTATAAAAGATAAAAAATGCCATAGAAAACATCGATCCAATAACTCCTTAAAGCAAGGTCTATCACCAAAGCCTACACCAATAACCTTACTTAAATACAAAAATATTCCGTACTTGAAAAATTAAAATTAAACAAATAGCTCTCAAACTCGAAAAAGAATCAAAATTCATATATTCAAAATCAAGATTAAATATACTACATCAGAATAATTATATCATGCACAAAAATAAACTGTAAGCACACGTAAGATCTAAACCTACAATCACACTAAAAAGTACTGGAAATTTGAATAGATGTTTTTATTATTATAAAAGATAAAAAATGCTATAGAAAACATCGATGTAATAAATCCTTAAAGCAAGATCTAATGCCCTCAAAAATATCTAAATAAATAAAATATTTAAAAAATTAAAAGAAATAAATAGAATTTCAAACGATAATTTATAGAAAAAAGAATATAAAAAATAAAATAAAAGAACCGACCCTATAAATTTAAAATTAAGATTAAACATACAACTTTATACAAAAAAACTGATAAAACACTAATTTGCATTTACTTCCTAAAGAATAGAAATTTAGATTTCTTGAAATAACTTTGCCTAAATACAATAATACTCCAAACTTGACGATAAAGCATATAAAAAAACATATTTAAAAAAACAACTATAATATAAAAAGAATATTCCATACCGAAAAAATCAAAATTCAATAGAAAAAACACCTCACCCCTACCACGTCTATCTAAAAAACCCAGAGTGAAAACCTAGACACAGGAACAAAGGACATACATGAATTAGGTTCACTAACAGCAGACATAAATCAATTAAACGATAGCCAACCATAAAAATGACAACTCAACGCGAATCCCTCTTAGAAATTCTAACCGGAAGATATACCCGACTGATAATACCATTAATCAACAATTTTGCACTTACACACCGGATTCTTCGAGGGTCGAACGGTCAAAACGAGAGACACATTAACTTAATTACCAATAAGCCCAAACAACCCCCATGACAACAACGAACCAAATATAAACAGAGAATGATTCCAAACCTTTATTTCTCCCGATGATGTGTTTGGGTTCCAAACACTGAAACAGCCATATGATTGTAGAGAAGAGGACATATATAGAAGAAATTATGTACATGTTCTAAAATATAATTTATAATAAATATTCACAGCTCTATACATCATATATCGAGCACTGTTTTAAATTAATGTTTTGAACGGAAAAAACATTTTTCTTTTTTCTCTCCTCATTCTATACTCACTCAGATATATATATATATATATATATATATATATATATATACTACCGGCCATAATTATTAGGCCACCACAGTGTTTTAAAAAAAGGATGTATTTCATACTATTCTTTAGTATTTATTGTCAAGTCAATAATTGTAAATGAAAATAAAATGGTTATTTTGTTAAAACTGCACTATAACATGTGCATCAAATGAATTTATAAATACTTAATTTAGAATGAAGAAAAGTTCGGTTGATTCGGACGATTTCATCTTTCTTTCTTGCCTTGTAAAATTTTGCAAAGTATAAATAACAAAAGAACCATTCTATTTTCATTTAGAATTATCCACTTGGCAATAAATACTAATAGTATGAAATACATTATTTCTTATATATATATATATATATATATATATATATATATATATATATATATATGGTATAGTCATCCGCAGACAGATATGTTTCGGTGTATCACAGCTCATCAGTAGGGTTAGACTCCGATTGCCTTTTAATTTATATATAATAGGATGAAATACATGAACAGAAATACAAAAATAGTATGAAATACAAAATTAGTATGAAATATATATATCTATATATCTATATATATATATATATATATATATATATAATAAAGATGTTTTTTATATTGATTTTATCCGAAGCAAGACAGTTTCACTGCAACTGGTGCGCAGGGGGTTGCATTGATGGAGAGTGAAGAGAAAGAAGAACGTATTATAGGGGATGTCATAGAATGGGTAAGAGAAGGATGAGAACATTGGTTTGAAGAGAGCTAATGAGTTTAAAGTAAACGGAGAAAACTACATAAGGGAAAGACTGCGAGTTAGAGAGATAAATGACAATTGACCTTACATTGAATCTGTTGGAGATGGTAGCTACTGGGGAAGCAAGTATTCGGAAGGGAATTTCACAGCCAGGAAGTGTGAGAAAAGAAGCTGGTGGAGTATATATATATATATATATATATATATATAGTATATCGAGGCAGCAAGTAATTTTCTAGACATATGCTATTAAATATAAGAGACAATGAATGTCTATTATGTTTAATCATGAGCCGTTCTAAACGCCGTATTTTTGCTTTAATTTCGGTTGAAAATAAAGACAAAAATTCTCCAACATTTGGATAATTATTTATTGGTTTTCTTCTAAGCTTTCGGCTCTCATGAGCCATCTTCAGAGAGGTAGTTTAAACTGAAATATTATATAATCCACCATCACCGACGATTTTATTTTGTGTTGACATAAAACTCCGCTTGGCAACTGCAATAGTTACCAAAAATAATAAACGCAGTTCTTAAGTTTGCGATGCGGTTTTATGACGTCACACCGCGGGATAGCGCGAAATGACAACAAAACCATCTAGTCAAATGCAATGTAATATGTTATTTCCTGTTTTAAAGTTGATTTTATTGAGTGTTGGTTGTTTTGATTTGATGTACATGGCCTCCAATATCTGCAGGTTTTTCTTACTGTGTGTATGAGTAAGGATCACCGTATTGTTGACCAAAATCTGTCTGATATTACCTACATGTTTAAGAACTGCGTTTATTATTTTTGGTAACTATTGCCGTTGCCAAGCGGAGTTTTATGTCAACACAAAATAAAATCGTCGGTGATGGTGGATTTTGTAATATTTCAGTTTAAACTACCTCTCTGAAGATGGCTCATGTGAGCCGAAAGCTTAGAAGAAAACCAATAAATAATTATCCAAATGTTGGAGAATTTTTGTCTTTATTTTCAACCGAAATTAAAGCAAAAATACGACGTTTAGAACGGCTCATGATTAAACATAATAGACATTCATTGTCTCTTATATTTAATAGCATATATATATATATATGTATATATATATATATATATATATATATAGCAGAATTTGCGGTTATACTTTATTGGTTCCACTGTAATAGGGTGTGACATAGGTCGTACGTATTTAGTTTTAAGTCATGATATTTTCATGGTTAAATACGTATTGGTCAATTATACCAACTCAACAGTAAAATAATGAGACCTAGCTGCCAACCTAGCACTGCACTTAATTTCTTGAAATCGAGGCTGCAGAGAGGAAGTTTGTCAAACTATTTACATGAGTATATTTATAAAGAAATCCCAGAGAAGCTACGTTGCAGTGATAGAAAAGAGAATGAATTTGATATTTTAGTTTCGGACCAATAAAGTTGCATTGGATTTCATCAAGAATCCCGAAATATACAGCAAGAATTCTAGACAAAATGTGTCAGCAATCTTCAATATATGGACTGATGTCAAACTTATGAATGTGTAAAATGGATTCAGATATGAAAAATATCTCTCTACAATATTTTCACTTCATATCATTTTATACCCTGTTTTGCGCCATATTTCCCTACAGATGGTCATACCTCCTCACCTGATGCCAAAAATGCACCTCACATATATACTGTTTATTGTCTTCGACTTTAACTGCAAATTATTCGTTGTTCCCTACGTCTCCGAAGCATCGGTTATGGCCGATCGGATGGGGCCGTTAAAGAACATATTTTTGGATTCAGTTCGAAATTGACGATGATTATTGGCAAGGCATGATATCTTTTTCAAAGCTTATCCCTTCCTTAGCAAATTTCATTTTACTCAAAGCTACTAGACCCTTCCTTGTCAGCCTGAAAATATCGGTAGAATCTTCAATTCCATTATATTCTACTTTGTCAATAAGGCAATGATTTCTGATTTAATCAAATATGCTCAAATAATTAAAATAATTGGTTAACCTTCAGACCGGAGGTGTGAAGTTTATCGACCAATTCGCTTACAATGAAAGCCGCATCTGTTGTTTGTATTGAATCACTTCTGAACAGGCTTGTTGTGTGCTGATGGCGACATTTTTGTGTGGCCAGAGCTTAATATTAGGAACCATATGGAACATAGAGAATGTTTGAGTGTCGATTTTGGATTATTGTGTTGAAAACAGTCCTGAAATTTAATGCGAAACATTCAATAGCGTAATATCTTAATACCTTTATATATATATATATATATATATACTCACATATGTGTGTGCGTATACACACACACACACACGCACATATATATATATATATATCAGCCAAAAATATATGGGTTTTAAAATCTGAAGGTAGCTGAAGAGAGTGATAAGAAAGGACTACAAATAAACTGCAAGAGAACGAAATGCATGGTCATCAGTAAAAAGGGCAGCCCAAAATGCCAAATGCAGGTGGAAGATACTAGAATCAAACAGATACAAAAATTTAAATACATGGGAAGTGCTATAACAGTAAACAGAAAGCGCGACACAGATATCCGAAGGCGAATTGACATGGCGAAGGAAGCAATCCTGAAGTTGAGTAAAGTATTAAGAAACAGGACATTTTCGCTAGAAACAACAGTTCTCCAATATGGCAGTGAATGCTGAACAATATCATCAAAGATGAAGGAAAAACTTGAAGTAACTAAAACGTGATTCTACAGAAAAGTACTGAGAATATCATTGATCGAGCATGTGAGCCATGATGAGGTTTTGGAAATGATGTAAACGAAAATGAAATTAATACTGAGCATCAGGAAGAGATAGCTGAAGTTCCTGGGACATGCAATGAAGAAGGAAGGCTTGGAGAACCTGATACTAACAGGTCAGATAGAGGGAAATTTGACAGGGAAAAGCAACGTTGAACATATTTGAAGGCCCTAGATGATGGAACGAGGGTTGAATGGTGTAACAGGAGAAGCTGTGCTAAGAGCCACCAGGAATACAGAGACGTGGAAAGCCATGATCGCCTACTCCTTGTTCTGTTGAATTTTTTCAATTGTCAGTTGTTCTAAGTGACTTTAGGGAATATCCAAATGAAAGCAAATTAAAGTATCGGCTTTATGAATAGCAGAATGCGAAGCGTCGCCTGGTATCCATTATAACGAAAATATTTACGTATTTTCCGTCAACAAAAACTGCTTAGCTTTTATGCTTCTGATAAACAGTATAATCTATGATAATAATTTCTATGGTAAGAAGGCTTTCCTGACTTCAAATAATGGCGTAACATTATCTTCCTAATGCTATTTTTTCCTTTTGCCTCGTATCGTATGCATTCTTTTCAAACATCACCTATGTAACCGATGCCTGCTTGAATCTGTAAGATAATCGTGTATCTCGCACGATCGACAGAACTGAAGTAGTACTAATTGGGTTAAGTGCATGATTTTCAATTTCAGTTTAATATATTTTTACGTAATGTGCGTGTGGTGCAATGGATATCGACTCGGAACGACAAATCGGGGAGCCTAGTTCGAATCCGAGTTGAATTCCTTGCATTCAATTGCGCATAAATATCCTTTGGAAAGATATTAATCCGTCTCTTCCCACCAGTTATGGGTTAAATAATAGGACAGATTGGGTTTTATGGCCTTGGTCGGCAACCAGTCT
The DNA here is from genome assembly GCA_037127315.1 of Ascarosepion bandense. NCBI lineage: Eukaryota > Metazoa > Mollusca > Cephalopoda > Sepiida > Sepiidae > Ascarosepion > Ascarosepion bandense. The sequence continues at coordinate 104,165 of JBBBDQ010000231.1, read as the reverse complement.
ACCGCAGAAAGCAATTGCAACTTACAACGGGATAATCTTCTGCCCAGTCAGTCATGTTATTTCGTAGACATGATCGCCCAAAAATGTGTATCACGTATGGCACGTAACTGATTGACTGACATTCGTACAACACTTATTTACATAACCACATGGTTCTCTGTCATACTTATCCCTTTCTGTTTACAGTCTCTTTCCAGGCCTTGGTCTCCACAGCTTGCTCTATTGTGTCATATCCAGGATCAGTGGGGAAGTTTCTGGAAAAGATATTAAGGTTCATATAAAATTTAATGCCATTTTAACATTCCTAGTAATTGTCATCTTCCTTATAATGAAACTCATGTTTTACAAAACTCCCAAAAATAAGGAATGAATTTAAATTTCTACCCAAACTTGTCGGACCCTCTTTCTGCGTGCAAAGAGGAACCCAGAGGAAGCTAGCCAAAGTGCATGCAAAAGATACAGGTGCTCGTCTCTGATTATGCAGGATTTACGGGAAAACAGATTTTGCACATTAAAAGAATCAACCTTGTACCAGCCTAAATTGTTAGGCCAAAGAAAAATGTAGAAAAAGAAAAAAGTAATTGTTCCCTGTCTGAAGTAACAATTACTTTTTTCTACAATTTTCCTTGGCTTTTATAGATGTACATTCTTTTCTTTCGATTCTCTCCGTATCGCGTCTCAGATAAAGGATTCTCTGACATTTGTCTGGTATTTCTTGTAATATTAGTTTTTGATTATATCTCAGTTTCATTAGGAATTTTACACGTACTTTAGGGTCTTCCGTCGCCGTTAGCCCGTGAACGTAAGTTAAACTTTTTAAAATATTCGAAGTCAGCTCCTTTAATTTCAATCTTTCACACTCCTTGTTAATGGTGTTAGAGAATCCTTTATCCGAGACACGATACGGGGAAAATCGAAAGAAAGAATGCATGAATTGTAGAAAAAGAAAAAAGTAATTATTGCTCAGACAAGAAAAGTTACATCACAGACGAATGTTCTTTTAATAATTTAAAGTGCTAAAATGTGGAAATGTAAGACATAAAAGTAGGACATAAATCACTGTAAACATAAAGCAAGGAAAAGTTCTCGCGTAAAAAAAAACAACTTACGTACACAGCTTTGAGACGGCAATAATAATTAAAGAAAACCAAAGAAACGTTGTGAATAAGGAAATGATTAATGTGGATGTAAAAATGCAATTATAATTTGGTACTAATATCACAGTAATCAACAAAACCAAGTGGAAAGCAAACGGAAAAAAAAACTATATTAAAAAGAACTTTGAATGTCGCACATGGCGTGTCAGGTGAGAAATTATTTGTTATTGGTAAAATAACATGCAAATTTAATTTCGTAACAAGTGTGTTAAAGCCAAGACTTAAGTGTTAAAAAATACTCAAAGTTTATTCGGTACTGACTGCATTGAATTATTCAAGTCATGAGATTTACTTATAGATATTTATTGTAAAAATAAAAGTAGACAAGTGAACATTTTAGAACGAAACAATGAGAATGTTTAAAGGAAGAACTGAAAAAATATTTTCCGGATGTTCTGTCAAATGATTTGGATCGGCGTACCAAAGTCAAATTAAAATTTAAAGTGAAAAAAGGGACGACGCTTGTATTTAAAACGAAACATCAGGGGTCAAGAGAATTTTTGCCCTGATCGTACGCGCTCAAGTATTCGCATGTTAAACCTGACCTTGTGACACATGCCGCCTCTGTTGGAGATATTTGAGTAAATACGCACTCGTCGGAGTCTATTTTATCGGGCGGAGAGGAAATCAGACGAGCAGAAATTTGTCTGAGGACAAGCAGACAAGATCTCGATCGTGCTTATGCGGTTTCTGATGAATTTTGGCCCTGGGCGTAGAGTCCCAGCGATTCCCACGTTAAAACCAATCTTGTGTCACATCTTTCTATGTGAGGACGATTTCGGTAAATAAATACCCAGAGTTCCACACGAACTCGAAGCTGTCAGACAATTTCCCTGTTTTCGGGTAGAAAACGATACATTCGGAGCTCGGTCTGCGGATTGTGACTGATAAACTTTTTGCATTTTGGCAGATTTTGACCCAGAACCTGATACAAACAGGTCAGATAGAGGGGAAAAAAGACAGAGGAAAACAGCAGATAGCATATTTGAAGAACCTGATCAGGTGGATGACGGAACAAGGGTTGCGTGGTGTAACAGGAAAGGGAGACATGGAAAACCATGATCGTCTACGTTCTGAGAGAACAGGGAACATAGAAGTAGAAGTACTCAATCCCGCGTAAGCGGAGGCTGTGTAAATTTTGACTATTGGCAAGGTTTCTGTGTGTAGGTTACCCACGTAAAGATTCACATTATGCCACAACCCTTCTCATTAGGGGAGGAGGCTCAAGACAAATAACCAGATTTCCGCGCTAAATGTAAGTTGTCAGACAAGCCCTGTTTTCAGACAAAGAACTACTTATTTGGGTCTCGGTCATACAAGGTATTTGTCTTCCGGGAGAGTTCAATTCAACTGAGGCTCCATCTACGGAAAAAGCGTCGGCTGAGAAAACTAGACCGGCATACTGCCCGATACCGCATATGCGGTTGTAGGCCAAATTTTAACCTTTGGCCCGAGTATACCCGCTCGTGTTTCCCACGTAAGAGCCGTCACATCCTCGTGCCACATACCATCTTACTAGGGTTATTTTAATATATATTCTGATTTCCGACAATCCGCAGCCAGACTTGCACTTGTCAAATCTCTTTCTTCGGGTAGAGTGCAACTCACTCGAGGCTCTGTCTATTGACAAAAAATTCAGCAAGCCTGATCTCTCGTATGTGGGGACTTGGTAATTTTTCGGCCGAATGTGCGCACTCGGTATCCCTCTGTAAACTAACTGATCTTGTGTCGTATCTTGCCTCAGTGGGGAGGACATGAGTAAATATCCTGGGTTCTTGCATCTGTTAAATTCTGATATTCCTCTGACAAGGTGTTTTTCAAAGTACTGTTGGAATCTGTCTAGACATAATATTTTAACAGCTAGTTAAAATTGATAACAACATGCTGATAGATTAACACCAGCAGCTGTGTAGTCATTAGCAGCATTTATATATTTATACTACATTTGCTTTTCAAGTTTAGAATCAAGTCATGTTTATCATAAATGTCATTACGTTATGCATTTTTCCATTATTTTTCCACACCTTTTACAACAAGAACACTCTGTATCCCTCCTACCGTGAGTAACCCTAAGCAATTTTCCAGCTATTTTTACCTTGACAAACCTTAGCATTCCCTTTGTATTACTTTAAAAAGGAGCGATTTCCTCGATGAGGCCGTTGGATATTTTCTCATGTCATCTCTTCTTCTTCTTCTTCTTCTTCTTCTTCTTCTTCTTCTTCTTCTTCTTCTATATGCCTTGTCCTTTCAGAACGTAGGTGATCATGGCTTTCCAAGTCTCTTTATCCCTGATGGCTCTTAGCAAGCTTTCTCCTGTTACATCAAGCACCCCCGTTCTGCCATTCACCTGCTCAGGCCAGTCAATTTCGTTAAAAGCTGTTTTCCCCTGTCTCTTCTTCCCTCTATCTGGCCTGTTAGTATCAGATTCTTCAAGCCCTTCTTCATTGCATGTCCCAGGAACTTTAGCTCTCTCTTCTCGATGCTCAGTATCAATTTCCTTTTCGTCTCCTTCCTTCCCAAAACCTCATTATTGCTCACATGCTCGATCTATGATATCCGCAGCATCCTTCTCTAAAACCACATTTCAGTTGCTTCAGGTGTTTCCTTCATCTTCGATGATATTGTTGATTGCCATATTGAATAATTCACATCACATAGCAATCCAGTACTCTTTTCTTTGTTTCTAGCGATATTTTCTCTTCTCTTAATACACTACTCAGCTTCTGAAATGCGTCCTTCGCCATAGAAAATTAAAACAAAATCTCAGAAAGCGACAGAGTAACCTCTTATACCACGCTGTGAGGAAAGAGTGCTTGGAGTGTTAAACATTCAAAGTGCATTTTGAAAGCAAGAAAGCTAACATAAAAACGGTGAACAAACTTCTTGACGAGTTTGGGAAAAGAAGTTTTTCTTGATTGAGTAATACTTTTTCTACGGCCTATCGATGCGTTGCAAGTCATTTAAAGCTGGAAAATGTTTTTACATTTTAAAATTTTTTCGCGATAATGATGTTTTTGTGGCACATTTTTTCCCATTTCATCTATAGTTGGGTTAGAAGAGGTGAATGCTTACCATTCCCTAAGGTTATTTGCTTGTAAGTGAATATATCGAACCCAAACAGAACTGGAACTCGGTTCTGCGATTGACAATTCTCAGCCATTATTCATTAAACCACCCACACATACAAGTTTACTGTAATCGGACTCCCAGAAGAAGAATGACATTTGCAACAACTCCCAGGCATCATTCGCTTAGAACTTTTTTTCTAAGTTGGTCTTATGACCGAGTTGTATACAACTGACAGTTCAGATATTTCTGGACGGGTGTGGCGCCAAGCACGGCAGCCATATGAGAATCTAATCCTGGCGAGACTATTTCAGAACCTGATTCGAGGTTTCAGGTTGATGTTTTGGTCCCGTAGCGAGTGGGAAATACAATAATAAAATCACATATTGCTAAGAGCTACAAGAAATAAAGACGTTGTGGAGAGCTATGCTCTTTCACCAACTGAAAAGAGAGAGAACCAGTTTTGGAAACTATAAATAATTTTTCATTGAGATAGCAGATCTAAACTTATGTATAAATGGAACTTTGTCTGTGTGTGTGTCTGTGTGTATGTGTGTCTGTTATCTATAGACTCGGAAACGGCTGAACCGATTTTCTTGAAAATTTAAACAGTTGTACTATAAACGTCTGCGAGTGTTTTAGCTAGGTTTTGTGTCAAGGTACTCCCGATAAATATCGAAAATCGATAATCGAAAAAATCGGGTTATAGAAGGAGTGGTCCGATTTTAATCAAATTTGATACACTCATAGGCAAAGACATAAGAAACGATATTCAGAAGTTTTAAGGTTGAAGTTCTTACAATAGTGCAGAAAATTTGTTATCGATACCAGGAAATGAAAATTTGACTTACATCCATTCATTTTTCTTTCAGTCTACTGTTTCGCTTTAACTGGAAACCACTATTGCATTTTAGTCTTTCGTGCCAACATTCAAAGAGTCTGAGCTCCAGGACCATGGATTAGTTTTAAAGCTTTCATTACACCCGAGCAACGCCGGGCTATACTGCTGGTACTGAGATAAAATGTATGGGCCCAAATTGAACGAAGGAAATCGGTACGAAGCGTAATGAATAAGATAACGGTTTTGGTAAGTCGACTGGTTCAAATTGAACTGATTCTTTGCCTGGCTTTTCAAAGAGACTAAAATAGACAAACAAATGAGGAGGTCAGTTTTCTCATTTTATTCCATCTCGTAGAAGGATATTGGCTATTATCGGAAGAGCTACGTTTAGCTTGAGTGTTCACCAATGAGTGGTTAGTGATAGAAAACCTGAACTGATTAACTAAGAAATGTCCCAAACAAAAATATAAAGCAAGTAATTTTGAGTGACTAATACTGTTATCGTTCTCACATGAAACAATAATTAGGCTATCAAATGAGGTTGATACATACACGTCTTTTGTTATTGATTCAGATTCTCGATATGAAGATGAAAGATAGAAAACTAAAACAAAACTATATATATATATATATATATATATGTATGTATGTATGTATGTATGTATGTATGTGTGTGCATGTGTGTGTGTGTTCGATCACTGAATGCTGAAACTCAGAGTTGTACCACCTGAGAGGCACACACACACACACACACACACACACACACACATATATATATATATATATATATATATATATATATATATATATATATATATATAAAGGGTTACAGTAATTACATTAATCGGACTATTGTCCTCATCTTTGTTGCCACTTGTACAACGTTTCGAGTGTTGGACGCTGGGGCCTTCTTCAGGTGGTAGAAATTTTGAACCGAACCATTTACTCTAATCACTGGGTTATATTCCTAGCATCTGATGAAGGCCGGAGCTTTCGACAGCCGAAACGTCATACAAATGGCAACAAAAATATTGACAACAGTCCGAATATTGTAAATACTGTAAATACTACCTCAGCATAGTAATATAGACAAATATAGAGGGTTGTCTCACAAAAATTGACAGGATTTTGAATTTGAACATGACTACGTGTCCCAGGCAAACGAAATTAAGGAGGTATGGTATTGAATATTCAAACATTTATTTATCAAAATTTGAAGAATACATACAAAAGTTGTAAATTTTATAATCGTTTTTACAAAGTCTCACAAATGTTTAATATACGCACCAATTGTGAGACGACAAACCTAAAGTTCAGCGCTTGCTAAACACGTTGTAGCATGTGTTGCGTAACATTCTTCAGCACCTCAGGCATTCTCTGCTTATGTTGCTCTAGGCTTGTAGGAAGAGGGGGATATATACCTGTTCTTTCACATGGAGCCATAGAAAACTTCTCCAAACTTTCAAGTTTGGTGAAGGTGTTGGTAATTTCAACAGCACATTTTTATTATCGATATTACGCCCGATCCATCTTTTCACAGATTCTTATCGCGAGGTCAACTTAAACTTTACACATTTTGAGCTCACCCTGTACACCCCCCACACACACACACATATATATATATATATATATATATATATATATATAAGAATGGTATATTTGGGCAAGAATCTCTCTTTTATGCAGGTTCTTTGTAGATGTAGTAGTGTTGATGAATATATTATGACTCGTTTTTAGCTGTTACAATATTAAATCATGCTTAGGTTACTTGCCTTGGCGTCTGTTAGAAATACTCTTGACTGACTCTAGCGGTTATACTTTGTGTTCTTTATTTACAGCGTCTAACTTTGTCATTTTTATTAATGGTGTTCATTATTACTCGACATCATTCCCTCCTTTTGATATTTTTTTATTAGTAAATATTTTATGTTATTTATTTGTATTCATTCCATCCTCATTCTTTCGTACTGATCGTTGTATATTTTTACGGTTTAGGTTAAGCAGATTTTTTTCTCTAACTTTCCATTTTCTGGTAATCGTACTTGTATGTTCACCGAATTATTGGGGTGTTAGTACATCAAACGTATCATACAGTACTTGCATAAGTTCTTCCTTTCTTGTGGACCTATTGTTAGTGAATATTGTCTTTAACCCATTGCATTGTAGTTTGTGTTACCATTTTTTACTTTTACTATATATATCTTATTTCCAATTTGTAATATTAGTACTCCGTTTACCCACATTTATTTTCCATTTTTAAGTATTCTGAAAAATTTTGCAAACTCAATGATTTTGGAAAAATTGTGCTTTTTGTAATCCGTTCTCATTATTTTCGATTTTATAACATCCTGTCGGTCTTATTTTTATTTTTATTTTTTTCTGAATACCAGTACTCCTTCACATATCAAGTGAGCCTTCAAATTTGAATTATCTTCTTTCTTACTTTTTTAGGCGACTTTTTTCCGCAATAAACATTTTTTGTTCTGCTTTTATTTCTTCCATGGTAACTGGTCATTCGCGTACGGCATCGAATAATATCGTTTAGTTTCTATTACACTTTGAATGCTGCGATGATAACGTCCTAAAACGTTTAGTAGTTTTTTGGTATAAATCTTTTTAAACCATTCTCATGTCCTAACTTTTGAACCTTTCGTGTTCCACCCCAAGATCATAGTTTATTTTCTGCATTGGAATCCTTATTTTAAACAATATATTGATAATAGAATCTACGGTCTGTCAGTAATAAAAAAAAAGCTATTTTCACGTATAAATTTGTAAATTTATCACCGGAAATATTATTTCCTCTTTTTTAACTGACTGTAGTTTGTTTCTGTTAGTAGCAGCGAACGCAAAGCGTGTGCGAAGACTTTCATGTTACTGTCATCACATTTATGTATATGTACTGCGCATATACCGTAATCACTAGCGTCTGAAACCTGTACAATATCTGCTTTTGGATCTTAGTGTACTAAGAAAAGCCAGAGGTTAGTAATTTTTTTCTTCAAATGCTTTTTAGAATTTATCTGCCTAATTCCACTTGATACTTTTTCTAAGCAAATGTTTCAGTGTAACTTTCATATTCTGCATATTAGTTATAACAGTTTGCTAGTCCCAGTAATGCTTGTAACCTAGTAATGTTTGTTGGGGGATGCATATCCTCAGTTGCACTTAACCTCGACTAATCTGGTCGACGGCCATTTTTACAAAATTATTTTATTCCAAGCAAGGCTGGGCTACCACTGGTGGACAGAGGGTTAAAATGAGAGAAAGACAGGGCGCAAGGAGTTTCAAAGAAAAGATTAAAATGGATTAAATTCAAGGAAATAGAAGATGGCAATTGACGTTGCCTCTAAACTCTTGGAAATCATAAGTATCAGTAAATCAAGAAAAGAAACTGTAAGAATAGAATAGATGTGAACATTCTTCTTTTAATCTAATCGTTTCACCCCAAGCAATGCGGTACCGCCACTGATATGCAGGGGGATACTAAAGAGAGTAAAAGTATTAGACAGGAAGAGAGTAAAGACAAAGACGAGTCATCTACAAGGGGATGAAAGATAATGACCAAGTGAAAGATGTGAATACAGGAGTGAAGACATTTACGAAAATAGAGAGAAAGGAAAAGAACAATATACACGATGTGATGTGAAAACGGCTGGAATTAAGTGGATAAGAAATGGCAATTGATTTCACATTTAAATTTTTGGAGGTTGTAGCCGTCAGGAAAGGAAGTATATGAAAGGGAGTTTCACAGGAGGGAAGCGCGAGAAAAGAACCTGCTGGAGTAAAATCGTCGCCTCAATTTGGTTGATCTAACTGCAAAAGGGTGGGACTTTGATGCCAGTCCGGTTGCCCGAGTAAATTCTTGTGGAGAGGGCACCAGTGACCTACGTTCTTAGAAGCAGAAGCTATGAAAATATCTGTAGAATAGACAGAGGGAAGCCACATCCTGCCGATAAGAAAGTGGCTGGAGTCGAGCTCGGGACCAATCAAAATAGTTTCTCTTTGGAGCCTGTCGAAAACACTGAGACGAATAGCAGGGATGCCTTACCAGATATGACAACAGCGTTCCATGCACGGCCGAATGGTTGATTTGTATTATTTGGAAATAGACATCTTAAAAGTCCAGCATCACAAATTATTCCCATCATTTAATTTAACAAAAGTTTATTCTAGACGTGGTAATATTTATATATGGGGTTAAAAGTACTTGTTTACCCCTGTCGGAAAATCAGCACAAATGCCATTTATTTTTCTTTTCATGCACTGCTGGTGTTGAATGGTCAATTGATTACAATTACACCCAGTTTTTTCAATCTGTCTAATTCTTCGCTGACTTGATCCCTACCTACAAATTGTACTCTGACGTCGATTTATTTTTCACTTGAAATTTCTATTTAACTTTAGAACACAAACCCATATCATCTAAGGGAAAAAATGTCTATTCAGTTGTTTTTAATTATACACTGCTTTTTAAAAATGGTCGCTTGTTCATATATATCTTTGTACCAAATACTCATAGGTAAATTTTTCATCCATTCACTTAGTACCAAATAAATTTGTAATAATTTGTAACACATCAGTCTTAGATTCTACATGCAGGATACGGAATGAGACTTTAGAAATAATTTTGACAATAACTTTTCACCTGACTTTCGAAGTCCTTTTTAATATAGACTTTACGTTTCCTTTTTATAAGGATCTATTGATTATTGTGATATCAGTAACAATGTCTAGTTGCTTTCTAACATCGACGTTATTAATTTTTACCTAATATGTGTCAGCATGAACCAGCTCAGTTAAAGTGACAAATTCTTTGCATTATACCATCAACGCTTTATTTTTTCCCCAATATCAATCACATTACGATAAAAAAAAACTGTTTGCCAGGATACAATCTTGACGATAAACATTATCACAACTCAACAGTATATATATATATATATATAATCGCCGATTGACGCCAATTCGGTCGAGTTTCAATCTTGCGTAAAAAGCAATCGGCTGTCTAACCGTACAGATGAGCTGTGATAGGACGAAACAGATCTGTCTGCGGATGACTATATATGTATATATACACATAGATACATACATACATACATATATACATACATACATACATAGATGTGAGATAAAAATATATTATATGACCATGCGAAGGAGAAATTCCATTGAGATGACAACAGTTCAGGTCAGCGTTCTTCCATGAAATATAGGAGCAGGAGAACCACATGGATATTCCTGGTAATGATTCTTTCAATCATTTCACCCCAAACAAGGCGATACAGCCACTAGCACACTGGGAGTTACAGTCAGAAAAAAACTGGGTAAAAGGGTTATTAAAGAAAGGATAGAAGATGAACGGGAATTTTCTTTTTTTAATCATATCACCCCAAGCAAGGCGGTAGCGCCACTGATGCGCAAAGGGCTACTTAAGAGTAAAAAGATTGGGAAAGAGAAAGCCAGAAACCACATCCTAAGCAGGGACAAAGGGATGGGCCTCTTCACCTGTTCAATAAACGTGGGTGGAACATGAACTGGGCTATAGTGTAGTCTGTCTACTCCAGTTGAGAAAAAGAAAAGAAAAGAAAAGAGTCAGAAGATTGAGCCTCTTCACCTGTTCAACAGGCGTGGGTGGAGTGTGAATATGCAATGAATGTTGGGACTGTTTTTGAAATAAATGTGGTAAAAGAAAAAATGCAATAGATAAATAGATAATGAAGTAATATATAGATAGATAGATAGATAGATAGATAGATAGATAGATAGATAGATAGATCTAGTTAAAACAAATGTTGTCAGGATACTTCAAGAAATAGATATAAGAAGCTCTGTCATCTAGTTATTGTTTTTAGGAAGGCTATCTAAGTTGAATGTTACCCTTTATTGAATTCGATCTCATCATGCAGCCCGGGTGCCTGCATTTTACAAGACGCTACTCAAACTTGATAATACGAAATAAAAATTGTATATGAAAAAACCAAGAGGTACCGATTTATACAGACATATCTAGCCATCACTAAAGTTTTGCAAAATGAAGATAGTAATTTATAAATGATTGTAAAATGTTCTCGCCAAATAAGGAAGATAATATTAGCTTGTAAATTTAATACTGAAACAATATCTTGCCTAAGTTCAAATATAGATTACAAAACTTAATAGGAAATAAGACGACCTCAAAAAGCAATCCGTTCTTCTTAGATATGCCAAGACTGAAATTATAAAGATATTGAATTCAGATATGATTACACTTAGCTTGATAGATACGTAGATAAGACGAAATTGATTAGATGAAGGAAATACACGTAATTAGAACAAAAATTGAGTATGGCTGCCATATCTGAGATGGAACAGTTCAAGCCTCACTTTCCAAACTTTGCTGAGGGTTCGAGTGTTTAAACTTTTTCTTGAAAATATTGATCGGGCCTGATTTTTCACTCTCTCCCTGAAACTGGAACTAACGCTGAACACGTATTTTATAGATTACACAAACGCGTTTGATGTATTAAGCTACAAAATCTATTGAAAATGCTTAGCGAACATTATATATTTAGGAAAGATATTAGAATAATCAAGAACAAAACAGATTTTGTATGAATAGAAATATGGATTCAGCAGTTAGAGAAAAATAGAAAGATGTCTAAGATAGGGCTATGTTTTTTCAACGAACTTTAGTCAGTAATTCAGTAATTCAGTAAAGTGCCATATGTGATTACAGGCTTGGGCGGTCAACTCTATTTCAATCCATGACTGACTAGGCAAAAGAATTAAGGAGGTTGACGTTTCTTTCTGCGGCTTAACTAATTGCCAACCAGGGTTTTTGATTAGGTTCTTTAGAACCTAATCTGTCCAGTTATTCAATCATGACAATTAAGAAGTGAGTTCGATCCTCACGGGCCCCAAATACATTAGGCCTTTTGCCACATCTAAGCTGTGATTAGAAAATCAATACTATATATATATATATATATATATATATATATATATATATATATATATATATTAAAAAAGGATTAATTCAAAGATGTTGAATGGCCATTTCGATATGAAGATCACCACGGGGGACGACACATCACCTCAGCAACAGAAAAAACTTTCAGAAACTGGAGAAAAATTAGTCTACTTTTCCTTTTTAAATACATTGCAAAGAAATTAAAAAAATAAATAATAAAATAAAATAAAAATAAAAATAAAGGGAAAGAAAAAGAAAAAGAAAACGAAAAAGAAAAAGAAAAAGATAGAATAAAATCAAATAAATAAGAAAAGAAAAAAAATTGACATCGTCTGGGTTCGCAAAAAAAAGGGAGAATGTAACTAAAAATTAACAGACAGCCGTGTTAAATCGACGTAAGTTTAAGCAACACGGAAAAAAGGTGGTAAGAGAGATAAAAGAAGGAAGGGAGGGAAAAAGAAAGAAACAAAAGAAAATTTTTTTTTAAAATATTACAGACGCTGGACAAATTCAAAAACCTAATTTCCTCAAAACGTTGAAGTATTAGAAAAAGGCCTTTACTTAAAAAGGCATAATTATTAATAAAAGGGAATAAAAAGATATAGGATTTAAAATAAAATTATTTTAAAAAAAATTAGGTCATTTGAAATTAAACTAAATAAAGACAACACTAGGTAAAAAAAAAAAAAATTAATTACAATTATTATATACATACCTATAGAAGTACACACATACATACATATATATACACACACAATTCTACGAATAAGAATACATATATACATACACATACACACACGTACATTCAATTTATTACACACTTATATGTATGTGGGCTATATGTAATTTTGAAAAAAATTTTTTAGCTATTTAAATGCTCCTTTTCATAATATTCATTAATATGTATGTGTGTGAGTGCATATGGAATATATATATATATATATATATATATATATATATATGTGTGTGTGTGTGTGTGTGTGCGTGTGTGTGTGTATATGTGTGCATGTATGTGTACACATGTATATTATGTGTATATGAATTTTTTGTATATAGGTGTGTACACACATATATATATGTGTGTATGCGCATGTATATGTATATAAGTGTGTAATTAATTGAATGTATGTGTGTGTATGTGTATGTATATATGTATTCTTATTCGTAGAATTGTGTGTGTATATATATATGTATGTATGTGTGTACTTCTATAGGTATGTATATAATAATTGTAATTAATTTTTTTTTTTTTTACCTAGTGTTGTCTTTATTTAGTTTAATTTCAAATGACCTAATTTTTTAAAAAATAATTTTATTTTAAATCCTATATCTTTTTATTCCCTTTTATTAATAATTATGCCTTTTTAAGTAAAGGCCTTTTTCTAATACTTCAACGTTTTGGGGAAATTAGGTTTTTGAATTTGTCCAGCGTCTGTAATATTTTAAAAAAATTTTTTCTTTAGTTTCTTTCTTTTTCCCTCCCTTCCTTCCTTTATCTCTCTTACCACCTTTTTTCCGTGTTGCTTAAACTTACGTCGATTTAACACGGCTGTCTGTTAATTTTTAGTTACATTCTCCCATTTTTTTGCGAACCCAGACGATGTCAATTTTTTTTTCTTTTCTTATTTATTTGATTTTATTCTATCTTTTTCTTTTTCTTTTTCGTTTTCTTTTTCTTTCTCTTTCCCTTTATTTTTATTTTTATTTTATTTTATTATTTATTTTTTAATTTCTTTGCAATCTATTTAAAAAGGAAAAGTAGACTAATTTTTCTCCAGTTTCTGAAAGGTTTTTTCTGTTGCTGAGGTGATGTGTCGTCCCCCGTGGGGATCTTCATATCGAAATGGCCATTCAACATCTTTGAATTAATCCTTTATTAATATATATTTGCTCTGTAATATTTTGTTACATGGAGCTCTCTTCCTGTATCATTTTTAAATATTAAAATTAATTTTTAATATTAATTAGGATCGGGTTTTTTGGAATTTACCTTCCTGCTTTTTTCCCTTGGATTGAAGTATCTGAATTAAAATATATATATATATATATATATATATATATATATATATATATATCGGGTGAGGGAGAGGGAGAGAAAGAGAGATTATCAATGTAAGAAACTTATTAACGACAGAGAGAAGAAACAGTGAATTTAGTTGTATAAAAGAGAGGGAATGCGAGAGAAGAGAATGAGAGCTATCTCACAAGACTGATTATGGTTGGGAAGCAAACTTTGATTGTTAAATAATCTTTGATTGCTTCCTGCAAGCAATGAAATTTACGCAGACTGCTGAGGCCGGCGGTAATAAATAAAGGATATTGCTGTGGTGCTGTTTTGTGCCAATAACGCTGGTTGGTTCCTGTCTAGAGTGACGGAGAATTGTTATAAGTAGAAGTGACTGCGGTACTCGAGAGTCTGGAGTTAAACTAGTGGAAAAACCAGGAAAAAGGGTGGAAAAGAAATTGACATTGGAAATTGTCAAATGAGACACGGAAATGTGATGGCTCGGTTGGTTGAAATGGAATGCGTTTTTCAGGTTGAAATATCTTTATTTTTTTTTGTCATGGAAAGAGCTGTCAATCATAGTAAAGAATAAAATAAACCGAAGAAAGAACGAAGAGAAAGAAATAGGACTTAAGACACTAAAGGAATCGAAAGAATTGTTACACACGCATACACACGTAAATATGTATATATATATATATATATATATATATATATATATATATATATATTTTTATAAGCGTTTCACCCCGAGCAAGGCATGTCACTGCCACTACTGTGCAGGGGGCTACGTAGAGTGGAGAAAGGCTGATTAAATATAGGAAATAACAGAGGGTGGGTGATAGGCAGGTGAGGATACCGAGAATGAGGGTTGGGTAGATGAGAGTGTTGTGAGAATAGGTGGGAGTTAGTGTGATAGGAGGTGTCTATTGACCCTACATTTAAACACCTGGAGATTGTAACTGTCGGGAAAGCAGACTTGTGGAAGGGAGTTCCACAGGCGGGAAGCGCGAGAAAAGAAGCTGTTGGAGTAGAATTTACGGTTACATCTTATTTGTTTAACTGTAAAAGGGTGGGACCTAGTTGCTAATCTAGTATCTCGTGTAAATTCGTGCTTAGGCGGCACCAGTGTTCTAAGCTCATCGGAGCAGAAGCCATGAAAGTACTTGTAGAAGAGGCAGAGGGAAGCTACATCACGCCGGTATATATATATAATGTACATTCATAGACACACAAACCTCAGAGAGACAGGAAAGAACCCGAACAAACGCACAAACACAGAATTTATACCTAATGTATAGTCAGTTAAGTGCCATACGTGATGCACACTTGGGTGATCATGTCTCAAAAGAGACATAACTGACTAGGCAGAAGATTTTCCGGCAGTTGGTTAATATTAGTTCTTGCGTTAGACTGGTTGCCAACCAAGGCTATAGAACCCAATTTGTCCTGTTATTTAACCACTAGCGGGAAGGAATAGGAGACGGATTATTACCTTTTCCAAAGGTTTTTGGGTGTAAGTGAAAACAACGAATTCAACTGGAATGCGAACTGTTCGATCTCTCGTTCCCAGCCAATATCCTCTGCATCAAAACGAACATATTTTAGGTATTAAATTTGAGTTATCGTACATTGAGACTACCATGTGGGCACATATTATACTCTCCCTCCTCCCTTTCAATGTCTCTATCTCTCTCTCCCCCTCACTCTCTCTCTCTCTCTCTCTCTATATATATATATATATAGCTGTGATACAACGAAACAGATCTGTCTGCGGATGACTTTATATATATATATATATATATATATATATATAGTCATCCGCAGACAGATCTGTTTCGTTGTATCACAGCTATATATATATATATATATATATATATATATATATAGTCATCCGCAGACAGATCTGTTTCGTTGTAACACAGCTCATCAGTACGGTTAGACATCCGATTGCTTTTTACCTAGAATTGAAGCTCGGCCGAATTGGCGTCAGTCGGCGATTATATATATATATATATATATATATATATATATATATGTAAACATGTTACGGAAATTCACGAATTTTAACGAAACTTGGTTATAAGCAACCGACAATTTGTAATGAATTATTTTGAACATTATTTTTCCGATACTTGTATTTAAGTAGATATTCTGTTTTTAATTAAACAGTATTTTTATATTTATATCTACCGGACTGATTATTTACGATAAATTTTTTTACGAAAATGTGTGCTATCCAGCAGGATTCAAACCTGCGACTCCTATTACATAGGGGAAGCATACCATTTGATCTGGTGCCGTCTTGACCACTCGACCATGAATAGCCTCTTGATCAGAGAATTGTTTTATATAAGCATGATAAAAAACCTTGTCTGATCAAGAGGCTATTCATGGTCGAGTGGTCAAGACGGTACCAGATCAAATGGTATGCTTTCCCTATGTAATAGTGGTCGCAGGTTCGAATCCTCCTGGATAGTGCACATTTTCGTAATAAAAATTTATCGCAAATAATCAGGCCGCTAGATATAAATATAAAAATACTGCTTAATTGAAAACAGAATATCTACTTAAATGCAAGTATCAGTAAAAATAATGTTCAAAATAATTCATATATATATATTGTTGAGTTGTGATAATGTTTATCGTCAAAATTGTATCTTGGCAAAAATTTTTTTATCGTAATGTAATTGATAGCGTAAATAGCCATCCGCATATATATATATATATATATATATATATATATATATAGTGAACACTGTGTTCAACATCAAGCGCGGACAGACTGTTTCCCCACTTCAACGCAATTGCTAAATTAGAACCCTCAACCATTCCTGAACGATTTAAAGAAACCCTGCATATACTTGCAGACATCGCGAATGAATCTGAATTCAGAACGGAACATTAAAAATGCTTAATACACTATATATATATATATATATATATATATATATATATATATATATATATATATATATATATATTCATCTCCTAAATAATAAAGAAAATTCGTTAACATCTCTAACTACGAATTAACAGAACATTTAAAGAAATTACTCAAACGTGGACCTGCTTCTTATCTGTATAAACAATGCAATAAACAAGACAAAAACATCTGAAACAGAAATGTATTAAAACATAAAAAAACTTAAATAACAGCTAATACAAGCAAAACCACAGATTCTTAATCTGCTCAAAGCCGAAGCTATAAACGATAGACCTAACAAAAAATACCTCTTGCAATTTCCTAACAAATTAATTAAAATCGCTGCCAAGAAACTACATATCCATTCTGAAATAACTAAATAAAAGCAGATAACATCAATGCATTGAATAAATCTGATTACAATTATAAATTACAACAAATAATCGACGATCACATTAAATTTTAAAACGCCAACGAAAATCTTATTAACAAACTGAAATTATAAATCAATAAACTGATCATAGCCAACAACTCAGGTCAGAACAACTTAAAACTTCCTAAAATAATTGGTGACTATAAACAACATATACATGTATGAAACTATAAAAGTTCATAAGCCTAAATTCCTTCTACTTTCTATTATATTCCAAATTACCACAGTTTATCAATCAACCAATATTTTTTTTTTATAAGCGTTTCACCCCGAGCAAGGCATGTCACTGCCACTACTGTGCAGGGGGCTACGTAGAGTGGAGAAAGGCTGATTAAATATAGGAAATAACCGAGGGTGGGTGATAGGCGGGTGAGGATACCGAGAATGAGGGTTGGGTAGATGAGAGTGTTGTGAGAATAGTTGGGAGTTAGTGTGATAGGAGGTGTCTATTGACCCTACATTTAAACACCTGGAGATTGTAACTGTCGGGAAAGCAGACTTGTGGAAGGGAGTTCCACAGGCGGGAAGCGCGAGAAAAGAAGCTGTTGGTGTAGAATTTACGGTTACATCTTATTTGTTTAACTGTAAAAGGGTGGGACCTAGTTGCTAATCTAGTATCTCGTGTAAATTCGTGCTTAGGCGGCACCAGTGATCTAAGCTCATCGGAGCAGAAGCCATGAAAGTACTTGTAGAAGAGGCACAGGGAAGCTACATCACGCCGGTGTGAGAGCGGCTGCATCATTAAGCAACTTATTATATCATACATATCCAGTAAACACAGTATTAAACCAATACACGAACTAATCCACATCTTAAAATACAAATAACTAATAATGAAGCCATAGCTTCGCTTGATGATGAAAGTTTATTTACCAGTGTTTTAGTTAGAGAGACTATCATATAATAATTCCGCTTGTTCCCTCCTTAGTTAGTTACTTAGTTACTGAGTTCCTCCGTCCGTTACGACACTGAAAAAAAGATAACACACTTACTATCTACACAAGCTTTTCATTTCCTACTATCTTTTTATAATCAATAAATGTTACTCTCCTCAGCCTTTCTCTCACCTTTGCCAAGTGGAAGGGTAGTAAAGAGTGAGAGATTAGTAGAAGAGATCCTATAGCATTACTGTAGCTGGTGGTTATAGCAGCAATTGTGTGTGTATATATGTGTGTACTGTACAATATAGTAAAAGTAGATAGGTTTGTTGTCGTATTCCTCAAACTAATTACGAAATTTCTGGCCTCTACACCCGTGGCCATTACTCCGCTGGTCCTTTTTGTTTACGATGGACACAGGAGTCATGATTTTCAATAATAATAAAAAAAACATTTTGTCTTTCAAAATCTCTCACAAAATAGCGTACAGTATTTCAGTTATGGTATGTGCATACGCCGCTTAATATAATAAAAGATAGCAGTAAAGTAGCTTCTATGGACAATATTTTTATAGATATTTTAATAAAGTTACACTCTGTGTTATCGTTATTTTATTATCCAATACCTTTATGTTTGAAGACGTTACTATCATTTGTACTATGACAAAGTAAAATTTTCCATGGAAATTATAATTATCCTTCCGTCGAAATTCCACAGTTTCAACAGGTTGATATAATTATAAACCATGTTTACTACAATTCATATCTTCCTCAATCAAAAATTAAACCTAATACATTACGGAAAATACTTTTGACATGTAAGACCAAGGTTCTTTTCTATGAGCATCTAAATAATAGTTACGTATAAAGTCAATGGTTCCAGTTCTGAGATTAATAATTTGTAACTTATTTGTTAATAACCTTAGAAATAAGATATTTAATAACACCCAAATCCTCAGTCTACGTAAAATAAGTATAAGATATGGTGGAACAGTTGAAATGCATGAACTACAAAATAAAAATCTTCCAAATAAACTCCGATCTTAAATTTACATATTAATTTGACAGTAACAATAAAATTTGTTCCTTCATTGATAGACACAAATAATAATACATTTAATACCTCTTCATATAAAAAAAACTAGCTAGCATGAACACGTGCACTCTCAACTATAAGAGTTAATATCCTATTACAAAAGAGCGATTACATAATAATTAAAAAATCGTGCAAAATTTATTTCAAATATATTAACTAAAAAAGATTTTCAACAATAACTGAAAAAAAACAAAACTCATTGCATTATATCGCCGAGGTGGATAAAATACACAGAGAAATTGTGCTGAGGAATTATTTAGCACAATATCCGGTGCTAAACGTATATACACAGAAGAGAACAATAGTTACAATGGCAGACAAGACAGACCTTAGAACATAGAGGGGAATAGTCGCCGAAGTATTCAGTCCAAATATTATTTCAGTGATACTAGAATGTTACGCCTCGAATGTTACTGTTTTTTACTTAAAAAGATAATTTAAGTCTATCACAGAGAGGACTGCAGGGGTGTCATCCACTCTACAACACATTAATAAAGTCTTTCTGAAATATATTGTTGATGAGCGACATAAACGATTTATTAGAATATTAAATAAAAAATAATAATTCCTCAAAGAACCATAACGTTTAAATATATATATATATATATATATATATATATATATATATATATATCGAGGCAGCAAATAATTTTCTAAACATATGCTATTGAATATCAGAGACAATGAATGTCTATTATGTTTTATCATGAGCCGTTCTAAACGTCGTACTTTTGATTTAATTTTTTTTTAATTTAATTTTTGAAAAAAAAGACAAAAATTCTCCAACATTTGGATAATTATTTATTGGTTTTCTTCTAAGCTTTCGGCTCACATGAGCCATCTCCAGAGAGGTTGTTTAAACTGAAATATTATAAAATCCACCATAACCGACGATTTTATTTTGTATTGACATAAAACTCCGCTTGGCAACGGCAATATTTACCAAAAATAATAAACGCAGTTCTTAAGTTTGCGATGCGGTTTTATGACGTCACACCGCGGAATAGCGCGAAATGACAACAAAACCATGTGGTCAAATGCAATGTAATATGTTATTTCCTTTTTTAAAGTTGATTTTATTGAGTGTTGGTTGTTTTGATTTGATGTACATGGCCCCCAATATCTGCAGGTTCCTCTTACTGTGTGTATGAGTAAGATTCACCGTATTCTTGACCAAAATCTGTCTGATATTACCTACATGTTTATGTTTTTTAGAGAAACTTTGTTTAATAGTACTCTGATCAGAAAGATGACATGTAAGTCGACGGGAGAGCGTGGTTGTAGGAAAACCAATATATGTACTAGGTTTTTGATTAGTATCAGAGATGCAATCTCTGAATGGGCATGTAAATTGGTACACTACATTGGTTTTTGTAGAGAATTTAGTTTAGTGCTTGTTGGGTTACTATAGACTATGAGGTCAATTGTTTTAAACTTTTTATAATATATAATGAGTTTAATTTGATTATTACTTTCCACTGGTTTAACATTTCTACGTATTATGTTTTTGAGAGTTTTTTCATCTTGTTTATAATTATTATGTATTTGGTTGCAATAGTATAAGTTAATAGTGTTATGTTTATTTTGATGTAAACCATTATTATTAATACTATCATTATTGTTAGAGCTATTGTTAATTTTGTTGAGATACATTTTAATTTGTTGATCAATAACGGAATTAGGAAATCCATAATTGACTAGTATTTGCTTAATGTTGTGTAATTCTTTATAAAATATAGATTTGGAAGAAGATATCATTTGTGTGCGTTGAATTAAGTTTTTTATAACAGGTAACGTATATTGTTGGGAGCATTCACTATTATATCTAAGAAGACACGCTTTTATGCTAGTTGATTTCCTATATAGACAAGTAGTAAATCTACGTGTGCTAGAATCAATGAATGCATCAAAGAATGGGATTTTATTATTAATATTAAGTTTTAGTGTAAACCGAAAGCTTAGCTTATAATAAGAACATCCTGTGTATGGATGTTTTTTTTGTGTAGAAATGGCTTTCCAAAGGATTTAAATATCATAATTTTTGTTTTATTATATATATATATATATATATATATATAGTGATCCGCAGACAGATCTGTTTCGCTGTATCACAACTTATCAGTACGGTTAGACACCGAATGCTTTTAACCCAGGATTGAAGCCCGACCGGATTGGCGTCAGTCGGCGATTCTACCTCTGAGCTATGGGCGCTCGGTAAAAAAGGCAGTCTTTTTATCGTGTATATTATCTTTATACACGCCTAATAGCTGAGAGTGTTCTAATTTATTGCTGAATGAACGATGCGTAGATGCTAAAGTAGCTACTGTTTTTCAAAGTCTACCATTCTTCCAGAGTACTCAATCAGGTTGTGAGAGCGTAAACATATATATATATACATATAAAGTCGGCTTCTTTCCGTATATTTTTTGATCCCATCCTTTATCCTGATGGCGGTAATGTGATAGTAGACCAATTCTTGCATGGAAGATCCGATGGAATTGACTGCGTAGCAATGCTGGTGATGTGGCCTAATATACCTAGCCTTTCTCTTTAGTCGTTTGAATCTTTCCTTTTCTCTTGTCTGGGCTTCGAAGTTCATTTGGTTCTGGTGGTGACAGAACATCGCCAGATGGTACGGTCCTGTACTTGTGTTTGAAACGATTTAGGCTTTAGTTCACTGACTTCGGTGTTGTAGAATTGGTTTTGTACCTTTGAAGGGCGTAAATTTCCGGTCTCTTTCCTGAAGTAACTTTATGGGCTGAAACTCGATGTAGAGACCGTGACTATTCTATTCTTGTTACAAGTCCTGACCATCAAAAACGGTGTTTTATGATTTGGTGCTTTGATTGTCAGCTTTTTTTAGGATTTCGTGTTGCTCACCCAGAAATTTTATTTGATATTCAAGATTGAACAAAGCTTTGGCTGGTGGAACCGTTTTAATGTTTTGGATATTGCGACGATATGGAGCCCAGATTTTGCAAACATATATTAAGTGTGGAATGATAACAGCATTATATATCATAATTTGTATCAGGTTAATCTAATAATTAATAAGAGGGAAAGAAAAATTATCACAAAGTTAATAAAGGCAATGAACCATGCACATAATTCGTACTATTTAAAATAGAAGTTTTACCTCAGTGGCAAAAGTTCACTTGGAAATCATAGCATCGGCGTCGTCGGCTTTATCTCGTATCCAAGAATTTAATTTGTCATTTGCGGATTGCTTCCTTTATGATGACTGGATAGATCGATTCTTGCATTGATTCTTCCATGGGTTTAACTGCATGGTAATGTTGATTAAAGACGATATTCATTTTGTTGAGCCTTCCTTACTTGTTAATTTCTTTTATGGTAGCTTCGAAGGTCAGATAGCGATAGAACACAGCCAATAATTAGGATTTTGGACTTTCAATTAAAACGATTCGATGTAAGTTATCTCCAAGATTTTGGGTTTCAAGAGTGGTCAAAGACTTTTTTCTTGTGAATGTGTTCTCAATTTGCATTGTCGCGACAATATAGAGTCCAGAACGTGAAAATTATCCGAAATGGAATGTTTATGTTGTAATGTCATGGCTATGCACGTGTTAAAGCCTGAAAAAACTGTTCTATCTATAAAAATTTAGAAAATTACTAAAGTATTCATAGCTGATTCTATTAAAGGACGGCTTAAGCAATGAACGCTAAGCAATTTGTCAAACGTCAAAACGAAAATTTGCAGTAATTTTTAGCAAAACAATTTTCCACATATGTTTTTTCATATTCCTGAAGATAATCTCGGAAGGAGATTGAAAGTACTTGGAAACATCGAGAAATGAATATATTACAGCTCATTTGTTACACCTCTCAATTATAATACGCGAAATATTATCCGTGAATATGAACGGATTTTATTAAAAATAAACAGGCACAATATTTGCAATTCATTTAATCTGACATGCATAAAAGATTTGCTGCCTAAATATAAATATATATATATATATGTGTGTGTGTGTGTGTGTGTGTGTGTGTGTGTGTGTGTGTGTGTGTGTGT
This sequence comes from Ascarosepion bandense, assembly GCA_037127315.1. Lineage (NCBI taxonomy): Eukaryota > Metazoa > Mollusca > Cephalopoda > Sepiida > Sepiidae > Ascarosepion > Ascarosepion bandense. The sequence goes on along the minus strand of JBBBDQ010000231.1, from coordinate 80,779 downwards.
GTGTGTGTTGTGGAAATATGGTCACGGGATTTAACATAAATTAAATCCGCAAATAATTTGTTATTAGTTCATTTTTTTTTAATGTCGAAGCTATTAGCGATCAAAGAATGTTTCAACAAATATGGCCTCTGCTGAAATAAGCATCTATGACCGCAATTGACAAAATTTTTCCTAGAGGAAATTATGATGTCATTGAGTTTAAGAAGGCATACTACTACGGATAATGATTTCTTTTTTAATTTTGAAAAATGAGAGTTCCATTATAAAATTCATTTTCTTTTTAACCGTAAAGAAAGTAACTTTCATCTCTTGAGGAAATTTTGTTTTTATTCGTTTTTGTTTCTTAAGGCTTATCAACCTTTTGTGAACTATTTAAAGCCTCAATCAATTTTGGGTTGTAAGAATAATTCTTATTTTTTTTCTTTTGCTTACAAGTTAATATTGCATTGACATTTATGGATAAAACAATGATTATCCCTGTTACAAAGAGAGAGGGAAGAGGGATTAATATATTTGTAAAGGTTATTTTCTCGGGGATTAAGCGAATTATGTGCCGCTGTTTATTAAACCCTTCTTATATACATAATTTAGGAGACGTAGCAGGACCTTAAATCTACCAGAAAAGCAGAGTGGCTCAGAAAACGGAGAAAAGAGAGAGCCAGAAAAAGAACAACTTTCATAGCAAACCCATCTGAATTTGATAGAAAGCTATCCTGGTGACAAACAAACAGGGCAACTGAAATGTTCTTCAAGCATTGTTAATTCTTTCCTACACGATACGTTAAGTGACCCTGACAGAGAGAAAGATCTGGGCGGAAACGACTCAGTGATCACACCCGAACTCCCAACGGTAAATTTCGACATGACAGAACCGAGCTTAAAAGAGATCCAAGATGTCTTACGAGCAGCAAGATCGACATCAGCTCCAGGGCCAAGCGGTGTGACGTATGCCGTGTACAAGTGCTGCCCAAGACTTCTTATAATCAAAACAATATGGCGGAGAGGAAAAATGGCCGCACAGTGGAGATTTGCGGAAGGCGTTTGGGTCCCTAAAGAGAAAACTTCAAAAGATATAGAACAATTCCGAAGTGTCTCTTTATTATTTACTGAAGGCAAGATATTTTTCAGATTTTTGTCCCGGCGGCTGGAGAACTACTTGTTAAAGAACAAATATATTGACACTTCAGTGCAGAAGGGCGGGATTGCTGGAATACCAGGCTGCCTCTAGCACACGGGAATTGTGACACAACTGCTAAGAGAAGCAAAAGAAAGCAAAGGTGACTTAGTTCTTTTGTGGTTGGACATGGCTAATGCTTACGGGTCCATTCCACACAAACTGGTGGAGCTTACTCTTGAAAAATATCACGTTCCAGGTAAAATTACAACGCTTATCCTGGATTACTATGAAAATTTTCAAATAAGGATCTCATCGGGACCAGTGAGATCGGACTGGCATAGACTAGAAGAGGGAATTATCACTGGCTGCACAATATCTGCTTCGCTTTTCGTGGTCCCATTACCAAAACTGGAATAAGGCAACGCCCAATAAGAAATTATATGGACTATTTAACAGTCAAAGGAAAAGTGGTCAATAAATTACGTTTCCGAATCTCAGACCAAGACATTCCCACTCTGACAGAGAAACCAGTAAAAAGCTTAGGAAAAGTATTCCACCACACGTTAAAAGATACAACCTCCATTAATAAGACAATCAGCAACCTAACAATATGGATTAAAAAAGTTGATAAGTCTGGGCTCCCAGGTCGTTTTAAAACTTGGCTATACCAACACGCAATTTTACCCAGGATTTTATGGCCATTAACGATTTATAGCGTACCAATATCGGCGGTCGAGTCCCTAGAAAGGAAGATTAGTAGTTCTATTCGGATATGGCTGGGCCTACCACGTTCACTAAGCAGCACAGCCCTGTACGGGAAGGCAAACCCAATACACCTGCTCGTTAGTGGGTTAGTCGAAGAATTTAAGGTCTCGCACAAGAGAAGCTCTGATGTACCAAAATTCTAAAGACCCTAAAGTTGCCGACGCCGGGATATTAATTCATACTGGCAAGAAATGGGATGCAGGAAGAGAATTACGGTTGGCTGAAGAGAGGCTAAAAATGAAAATAATTATAGGAACTGTTGCAGAAGGGAGAATAGGACTAGGCTACATCCAGCGGAAACCTATGGACGAGACAAATAAGAAAGATTACAAAAAACTTCTCCAAAATGAAGTAAGATCTAGTGTGGAGGAGGATAGAATAACAAAAATGGTGGGAATAAGCAGCAAGGAGCATGGACCAGATGGGAGAACATAACAAAACGGAAAATTACTTGGTCTGATATATTATGGAATGAATTCACACATTCAAAATTCCAGATCAAGACAGTTTATGATACACTACCAAGCCCTGTGAACCTTCATATTTGGGGAAAACAATAAACTCCTTCGTGCAAGTTATGTTCAGGAAGAGCATCACTCCAACATATACTTAGTGGTTGTCCCAAGGTATTACGTGATGGGAGATATCGCTGTCGCCATGATAAAGTTTTAAAGAAACTAACCGAAACATTCAACACTGCCATCCGGAGTTCGAAATTTAACCCAAAGAAAGAGAAAATTCAATTTGTAAGGGCGGGCGAAAAAGAACATTATGTAAGAGACCCACAAGATGTGTACTTTCCTCAGCTTCAGATTGGCAACTCATTGTAGACCTAGGATGCCAACTGAGGTTACCAAAACACATTCTAAGTAATTCCTTACGACCAGATATGGTCTTGTTTTTCGAATTTAACAAAACAGATTATTCTGTGGGAACTAACAGTCCCATGGAAAGAAAACATGGAAGTTGCACACCAACACAAAATAAACAAATACCAAGAACTGGTAGATGAGTGTAGAAGACGAGGATGACAAATTGGTGTGAGGGGTTTCGCTGGGAAATCTTTAAATTTGGCCTTCAATAAAATGGGAATTACAGGGTTAAAAAAGAGGAAAATGACTCAAACAATCCTAGATGCAACTCTTGGGTCATCCAGGTGGATTTGGATATGCCGAAATAATAATAACTCTACGGGGCAAAATAACGGTAGTGTCCGATAGACCAAAAACCATGGCGAGGAAATGAAACAACCTAGATTAATGTCACCAAAAGCGACGATTTTTTTTAATGTATTCATTTATCTATTCATATCAATCATATTTTATTCCTTTTTTTAAATCCCAAATAATTTCATTAATATCATTCGCTTTACTTTTGTATTTTGTTCCAGTTTTTATCTATTCATTTATCTTTACAATCCCCGTAGTATTTTTTAATCATAAATATTACATTAATATCATTCGTTTTTTTATTCTAGTTATTTACATATCTTCCGTATTCGGTACGATTTTTGAGTTTTTTTAAATAGGCATATTTCTTCATCCCTATGGAATGGTATCTTCCACATCGTAATTTACGTATTTATTTTAGTATATTTAATGAGTTTTTTTACTATCTAGTCATTGAGCTATTTTAACCATTCATCTTCACATTAATATCACGAAAAATCAATTTATTTTAATGTTTCCGGATATTTACTGGAACCATGTACACATTATCATTGACTAGACATTCATTTATTTGTTGATGAACTTATTCAAGAATTTTTTCTCTTCTCCTGTGCAGCCAAAACATCATGCATTGCAATAAAGTAGCAAATAGAGATTAGGACACAGGCCGGGGCCTGATCAACCTTGGCTGGGTCAACCTGGGGAGAACGTATGATGTTTTTAAAGGACCGAAACTGTCAATGAACCAGGGTAACATCACTGATGATGTGTCATAACTGCATCTAAATTATGTATTTTTCAAATTCAAAAATTTATAGTAGATATGTCGCTTTCTGCGTCACGTGATGTAAACAATCTCTCCACGAACGCTCTCGCGAAATACGTTTCTAATTTAAAATTTAAAATCATTTGTTTCTGATGAAAGGCAGAGGACGGTCTGAAATATCAAATATAATAATAGAAATAAATAAATACTGTCAGAAAAATACATTTTTAAACTTACAACTTTTTAGTAGTTTTTCCTATACATATTATTAAGACAGTATATGTGGATCATCACTATGTTATATATATTGGAACAACCCTATTCCTTTATTCGATATATATACATATATAACTATATATATAACTATATATATAAATATATATATATATATATATATATATATATTAGTATATTTATATATACTCTAAAGAAATACACTTACACATATTTATTTATGGGTCTCTCTCTTTCTCTCGCTCTCTCTCTCTCTCTCTCTATATATATATATATATATATATATATAAATATATTTATTTATGGGTCTCTCTCTCTCTCTTTCTCTCTCTCTCTCTCTCTGTATATATATATATATATATATATATATATATCGAAAAGGAGACTAGAAAATTTACTTGCATGCTAACCTGCTTTCGGATGTATCATTATATTGAAAAACATACACATTTGAATGGGGCAGTGATAAAAACATGCGAAATAAATGAAATATTCGTGAACAGGCAACGGATGTCAAATTATCTGAACAATCCGGTCCAGCAGAAATATAATTTCTTTCAGAAGCCCATGAAAAAAAATCCCGCGATCAAATCGATGCAAGAAAGACTCGTGCAAAACATAACCCATCACGATACAAATATAAAATACGCGTAAATACAATTGTTGGTGCATTCAACCAAGACGTATTGTCTTGCAGGCATTTAGTAGCAACAATAATTTGGCGAGTTTGAATGTTTCGCATAAAAAATGTAATATAACAAAATAAAAAAATGTATTTCAGCACGTCGTTAATATGATTGTGTGCTCACTGTTTCTGCCACTTCCTGGCTTGTTTAAATCTTGTCTGTCGACGTTACTCATTTTTCTTTTGTTTCCGCCATCAGCCTGCAAAAGAAAAGGATTTATATATATATATATATATATATATATATATATATTGTTCGTTTTTCTTTTACATTGTTTTCTTTTTTCTGCAGTTGCCCACAAAGATTATGGTTGGCGAATATTTCAGATCGAAACTATAAGTAGACCAAAATAGGATGGGTAAGAAGAAAAACAGCCCTACCACTACATCAAAACAAAATTCTTTGAACGAACTACATCAAAACGAAAATAGACAAGGCATGACGATATACGAATCACCGCGGGTGTGAAGGCAGAAACTAAACTATAAATCAAATTATAAGAGAAAGTAACCAATTACTCGGATGGCATATAAAAGGAACTAAGTGGATTTTATCAAACCTAAGAAATTATGTAGGCGTAAACAAGATGGCGTTCTGGAAAATATAAAATAAAATAAGGACATTTAGTACTTGGAATGTCAAATGGATCACATTATTGTATGAAACTCTTAAATCTAATCACCATTATAATTTGAATAAACAGACCTTGTCGGTGGAACTTTATATAACTTGATCTATCTGTCTATCTATATATGTAACTATCTATTTTTTCATTTCCCTTTCAATGATTCGGGTTAACACACGAACACACACACACGCAAGCATGCACAACTGACTTAAGTCTATCAGGTTGAAACGCAAATTTCTGTTTATTGACACTCTGAAATTATTATGACAATTCCGTTGATTGTATTTGTATATTTTTTACAATCCTAACAGGAAGAGTTATTAGTTTTATAGCGGTTTAAATTTTTATTTAAAATCTTTTCTTGCATATTGAGATGAAAATTCTAAACCCATAATAAAACTCTCCTCCTGTAGTAAACAACTAGGAGTAGCTGAACGTTTTGCCCATAAAATCTCTACTTTTGACACAACTATAGCATGCTTGCTTAACTACTCACTTAGAACTGGGTCTCTGTTGACGGATATACATATAAGGCTTTTGGTGCTTACGTATTATCGGGAGGACCTTTAAAAAAACGACTCAAAAATTAAAGTAAATTATTTATTGAAACGGTTAAAACAATAAAATAACATTACATTTGTAATTCCGGAGGCCAGAACGTCGCAATTGCTTCCAAAAGTGACTCAAAGACATCAGTACAGGCAACATGCTTCCGCCACATGAATTCGGCCAAATACGACTCCAAATGGTGACGTGCAGTGCCACAGTGCTTCTTGTTTCGCCACTTTGTCGATCCCCATAGGCGTTCCACTGTCTGCGTATGAGCCCCGGTGTTCGAATCCACAAAGTTGTACTTGTGGTTGATGTTGAGGTGATGAAAGCCTGATTTTTCCAGTTCCTTGGTGTTATAAGCGGGGAAAAAAAAGAAAAAGTAAAAATCAAAGGTCCTCCCGATAATACGTAAGGACCAGGCTTTTTGTAGTTTCTGTTATTATCTTTAACCTAGATCTCTCACTAAGCAAGTAGGCCTGATCTTACCCTTGAAATAGTCATTAAGAAGTGTGATACTGAACTGGTTCTTGTTCTCTTTAAACTATATAATAAATGCCTCGCTGACTCCTGCTTTGCTGCCTACTGGAAGTCATCATCTGGTGTTCCGGGTTTTTGCCGTACGTCCGTGTGTAGTGAAGATCGACTCTGAACGACAAATCGGGGTGGCGAGTTCGAATTCCAGTTAAATTTCTTGCATTCACTTACGCACAAATACCCTTAAAAACTCATCACAAACGAAATCATCAGACCCTCTATCTAGTCATATATATAAATATATATATATATATATATATATATATATATATATATATATATATATTAGTGATTGGTTCATCAGAACAAATAAAATATTAATAATAACTTTTAAAAAATCCAGTCCAATAAGCTAATTTTTTCTAAACTATATGTAATCTATGAGTAGATTATTTCAGTACAAATAAAAATAAAGTAATAATTAAAAAATACTCAGCTCGATGCGCTAAATCTTTTAAGTAATAAAATGAGAAAATAGTGAAAATATTGAAATATATTTGAGATAATTTAAGCTATATTTAAGAGTATGGAAGATTTTATGAATGCAGACATTACTTATTTCATTACGTTGGTTCAATTAGTCAGTTTTTGGGAATTTATATGGATTTTTCTTGTACACAAGGGAAACGTATTTCATTTAAAGATTTACATGTTTTAGCATTAGTTAATATTTTCCATTTAACTGTAGAATTTTTACTTGCATTTTTACTTTTTAATTTTTACTTGTACACACACACATATATATATATATATATATATATATATATGTGTGTGTGTGTGTGTGTTAAAAATGTTGAATTTCATTTATATATATATATATATATATATATTGAGAAATGTTGAAAATCTATAAATGACGCGTTCCGCCGAATAAACACTTATATATATATATGTATATATATATATTTAGAAAATTAGCTGTGCATCGATGCAATATATATATATATATATATATATATATATATATATAACTAATACTGGCGTATTAGTATATTTTACAATTGCCAGTATTATTTAGAGAGAAAAGTAGATTTACTGTGTGCTTTATTATTGAAAGCATATAGTAATTCTGCTTCTCTCTCTGAATACTACTGGCAATATTTAGTTGTATTTATGATAATCCACGTATAATTTTTTTTTTAAATTAGCATATTGAAATGTCAACTTTATTTGTACATTTAAACAAATCCCCTAATAACCTTTTAAAAATTAGCTTATTATACTGGTTAATCGTTTAAATTACTTTTATTTGTACTTGAAATAATCTCTTTTCAAATTTAAAAAAAACTTTTTGAACTGGTAATTTTTAATTGCTATTATTATTTTTGTTGTGGATTCTTGTTCAGAAAGCACACAAAATAATAAATAACAAAAGCAGATATAAAGATGGAGAATGTAAGTTATATTAAACAAAAATATAGAAACTTGAACACAGGTTACTCAGTTCAGGAATACTATGAATACTGTTCGTAGGAATCAATATATACAATCTTGTAGTGAAGTACTATATTCGGGTAATGAGTCTATATCCTTACTAACGCTCTGACAACCACTCAACCCCTGCTGTACTCTGTATAGGCAGGATTATATGTACACTTTAGGCGAGCCCATTATTATGCACAAAAAGGGGTGATCCCCAACAATTCTACTTGTACTTATGAGCAAATCCCCTTTAAGCAAATATTTACTTGTATTTATTTCTGAGATCAGTAATTTTCAATAATCCTGGAATTATTTATAGCTTTTGTTTTCATCTTGGTTAACATAGATGCTATAATAGATACAACATTTCGGACAAGGATATCAGGTGTCCACAGATTTGCTGATATGAATTACCTTGATGATTATTGCAAAATATCCTGTGAAATCAGTTATTGATCTTTCCTGTTGGATTTTGTTTGTCATGACAACTAGATGATACTTTCATATCTATAACCAACTACTAGATTCATTACGTCACTCTCTGTAAGGATTTAGTGGTGTAATTTTGGAGACTTTTCTATTCAGTGTCAGGTGGATTTTAAAAACTGGATTATGTTTGTCGGTTCGTGCCCATTGTCATAATTTGTATTTCTTTCTGAGATTAGTAATGTTCAATGATCTTGGAATTATTTCAAACTTTTCTTCTCATCTTGATTAATATAGATGTAATAGTAGACAAAACGTTTCGAAATAATTCTAATATTGAAAATTACTCATCTCCTCGTATTTATTTTTATGCTTTACATTTCTCTTCTTTCGGTTGAAAATTTGACAAACCTGTGTTTCTGCGGCAAAACGTTAGGTACATTAATGACTAGTCAATCATACACACGCCGTTTTTAGAGGTCTCATTACACCCAATACTATACTTAATTCATCTCATTCGCTGACCTTGTTTTTATTTCTTCAATTATTTTATTTATTTATGATGTTTAAATATCATTATCTCTATATTACAAAATACATTAACCACATTTGACTGCCTGATGAATGTGTTTCAGCACCAAAAATTTATAGTTATCAAATTGCAGTATACCAATATTATTATTAAGATAGTTATGGCCTACTTTTGCACAGAGCAGATTTAAAGTAAATATCTAACTGCACAATATACTTCCATTAGTAACCAAATCACACACACACACACAGACACACACACACACACACACACACACACATCTATATATATATATATATATATATATATATATATATATATAGAGAGAGAGAGAGAGAGAGAGATATTAGAAATGGAATTAACCGAGATATTTATTTGTTGAACAATTTTTATATATAATCGTATTTCAGTAGATATTATGCACTTTTTTATGTTTTACAATTAAACAATACATATACACACAGAAACACACACACACACACACACACACACACACACACACACACACACATATATATATATATATATATATATATATATACAATCTGAAATTTCGACAAGTGGTGTAAGGAAAATAAACGTCCTCTAGTAGGATTTGAACCTACGACACCTATAGACTAATGAGATTTCGTCAATTGATCTGGAGAAATTTGCAGTTTGGCAAAACCGAATTAAGCCATTTAAATACATAAACATATGTATCAATAATAAGTGTTGAAACAAGTTATGTTACGTTTCCTTATTGTTTCGTGGATGTTGGGTGAAACTACGCCTAACTTATACTACGTTCAATTTTCTTTTCTTTTCTATTTCTCTTTCTCCTTCTCTCTCTTCTCTTTCTCTCTGTCTCATATATATATATATATATATATATATATATTACTTCAAATGTTATCATAGTTCATGCTTCTTACATGAAACAAATTCCCATTTAATTCATTTATTGAACATTATATATTATGTATATATATATATATATATATATATATATATGTGTGTGTGTGTGTGTGTGCGTGTGTGTGTGTGTGTGTGTGTTCAAAAATGTTGAATATCATTTATATATATATATATATATATATATATATATATATATATTGAGAAATGTTGAAAATCTATAAATGACGCGTTCCGCCGAATAAACATGTATATATATATATATATATATATATATATATATATATATATACATGTTTAGAAAATTATCTGTGCATCGATACAATATATATATATATATATATATATATATATATATATATGTATATATATATAACTAATACTGGCGTAGCTTTTCATTAATCAAATATATTTTGATGCGAAAATGTGCATGATATTTCCTAGCATTAACAAGGGAGGAAACTATTTTGAGAAACAAATATTTTTCCTCTAAAATAAATGTTTGTTAATTTAAATTGATTTAAATCTATAAACTCTTTAATTTATTTTCTGTACGATAATTCTGAAAATTAAGTATTTTCACTGTGAAATAAATGTTCCGTTTATTTAATTTAAAACCATGAACTCGTTGATTTATTTCTGTGTGATCCTAACAAACATTCTTTTAAGGCTTTTAAACCTTGCAATAATAATTTTCAAAAATCAATATTTTCATCAATTAAATGAATAGTATCCATTAAATATTATTCATTTGTTAACGGAGACTGCAATTATGAATGTAATTGTCTGTTTTTTCATCAGTTTTTTTTGTTGTATCTGAATAATTTTTTTAATTCTTCTTTGTTGTAATGTGTGCACTATTTCACTGGACATCTACTCAGAACTACTCAAGTCTTCGACACACACCGGTAGATATAACAATGCTAACATCTGGACAATTTCAATTACAATTCGTTTTTTCTTTTTTCATTTGCTTTGAAAAAAATCTTATGTCCTCTTCCAACTAGTCCAATAATTTTTTCAGAGCTGTCATATTCTGAAACTTTTATTGTGAGTTCTCCATCTTGGCATATTTTTTGTGATTGTTACTTTATGTCATTATCTCCTCATGTAGTTTTCAAAGATAACATCATCTATTATTTCACAAATGTTTTTTTATTTTCTGTTCGTTCAAGGAAGCACGATTCTCGCCTGAAAAGTTTGATCTTTTTTCCGCTTCTCTTATATATATATATATATATATATATATATATATATATATATATATATAATTCTGTCTTTATTAACCCCCCCCCCCAAAAAAAACGAGCCTCTGGAAATATATTTTGCAATTAATAAAAAAAATATTTTGCACGGTTTGAGTTCTTTTTTATAGCCTATCAACTAGTTGCAATATTTTCTGGCTTTAAATAGAAACATATTTGTAGTTTGGAAGAATATTGAATAAGATAATAATAATTTTTTACCGATCTAGGTTGTACTGATTAACCCATAGTTCAAGTGAGAAGACGTAGATTCATTTCTTTCCCAGGATTAGTAGCTTATAGTTAAATATAACGAACCCGACTGGTAATGACACTCCAGTATTCGATTTCCAATTCCGAGCCGTTACCGCATATCCAAGTTTACATCCCTGATATTCGCAAATGGTCTCCCATCTAGGTAATGACCAGTTTCGGTGTTGCTTAACTTTGATAATAATATGAAAATAAATAAATTGCACCTATCCCCGATATAATCAACAATAGAATTAAAAAAGTTTCTTGGAGTAATCTGTTTATGTAGAAAACCTTATGATTTATGAGATACTGCTTAGACTTTTTGTATAAATAAACCTGCTGTGGTAAAGAAGTCTTTTGCACTGTTTTACAAAGATTATTATTCCTACTCCATCATGTATTTTGTATAAATAAACCTCCTGTGATAAAGAAGTCTTTTGCACTGTTTTACAAAGATTATTATTCCTACTCCATCATGTATTTTGTATAAATAAACCTGCTATGGTAAAGAAGTCTTTTGCACTGTTTTACAAAGATTATTATTCCTATTACATCATGTATTTTGTATGAATATACCTGCTGTGTGTAAAGAAGTCTTTTGCACTGTTTTACAAAGATTATTATTCCTACTCCATCATGTTTTACTGTTTCTGAAAATGGATGCATTGAGATATAACCGACGATTTATTTTGTCATCTTTAGTATTTTGATTGTTTTCTTAATCATGTCAACATAAACAAAGCGGGAAAAGCGCCTAATCTCTCAGCAAAAATTGTAGTCTAAGAAACTGAAAGAAGTTAATAAAAGAACAAAGTTCGAAAGAGACAGAAGATGACGATTTATGTTGCATTAAAATTTTTAAATTGTAGTTGACAGCAAAACCAGAAGTGAGTTCTACAGTTGAGAAATGCGTAAGAAGAAACTATTTGCATAGAGCAATAAAGATGTCAGAATTAAGCATTTAAAAAAAAAATAACATGGTAGATTTTCAATAGATAATATAGCAAAAAATCCAAACGCGGAAATCAGAAATTGTCTTAGAAAACAAAGGAAAATATGCTAAAGCATTAAACCTCCCCAGATCTGGTCCCCACGACAACTTTCTATTTTTCTTCTCATTTTAGATCGAAGTTGCTCAGCCCTGGAAATTCCAACTCTACAGTAGCATATTCCTGATCGCACCAAAGATGTTGTATTGGTGTAGTAACGATGCTGTGTGACAACGCTTGCAGTGGTTGGGAAAAATCAATTTTTGTATTTCGACCACATGCTCCATGTGTATGGCGCTCCCCACGTTACAACGATATTGTATCTCATCCAACCTGGTTTGGGAGGCCATGTAAATATAACTGCCGATGCTCTGTCAATGGATGGCGGATCTCAGAGAAGGAGCCTTAGCAAAATCAGGGAAGGGCACCAGGGTGAGGAAATCTTGGAGATCCATTATCGTCCATCTCCTGAGTTGGCGCCGCACATAGAAGAATTAGTTAAGAAAGAGACTGTTGCTAAATGAGGCATGTGCCTTGTTGGTTGTTAACACCGAAAAGGATGTCTAACAAAAATTCTTCCAAACTTCCACGCGTGCCAATTCCGACCCGTTACACGCTCGAGGTTTTTTTACCACATTTTACGTTTGAAACTTGATTATATATGAATTATGTTCTAATATATATGTTCTAAAAATATTCAAAGGGTTATCTACAACTTTTGATCATTTTTTTTCCTTGGTGTAAATCTTTAAAAGAATCCGATAATTAAAAAAAATATTTCTTATTTGACAAAAGAAAATTTAATGCCAACGTATTCTTTCTTGCCAAATAAACACTGACTCTTTCTCTTGAACTTCTTTGTTCAAAGAATTCGCATACGCAATAGATGTCAGTTTAATAATCTCTTGGTATTGTGTTTCTCCTCCGACCACATTTTTTGGACTGTCAGATCTAGTTTGTTTTTTCACCTTGATGAGACAAATGGTAGCTGAAAGGCTGACACCAAGACTATTCGTGATATCTCTGTAAAGCTTACACGTGTTTTTGCAGCGTTACAATCTTTGTACGCTGCCTTGGAGTAGAGTCTATCCCAGACTATGGCCGTGGGAAAACCAATCGACAGTCGAAGCAATAGTGTCTAGGCGTAATAAGATCTGATGCAATCACGGATAACGCAATATTTTTCAAGGCTAAACAAATTTCATCATACACTCCGAAAATAGATTCATGTTGTTGTACACCGCAGCAAATGACATAATCTGAAAATAAATAACCTGATTACACCCTTTCTCTCCAATGGGTCTAAAACTGACTGTTTAAATTAATTTGCACAATGGTGTATACGCATAAGAATGTTGTGGTAAATGCAATGATATTCCGCACTGTATTTTCTAAAGATTAAATATTGGCCCCTTCTAATAATTTCCATGTTTATTTATCATAATTTCTAGCAATGTTTCTTATAAGTTGGCAATTATTCTAAATGCACTGTTGTTTTAATTTTCTTCAAGTCTTTTCCATGTCAGGGTATCTATAGCTTTACTAGATCAGTTATGGTAAGAGCAGTCTTGCGAGTTTATCAAAATTAGTTTAATGTTTTTCGATTAAATCTTAAATTAAAATTAAATGCATTCGTTTTTTACATAACTGATGTTACGTACTTTTATTTTGTAATGTGAAAAACAAATGGAAGTTATTAAATTGTTTTTTATTTGTTTTTTCTCCCAAATTTTCTATGAAAAATACAGTAAAATCGAAAGAGATATAAAGAATTAATATTTGATTTAATTTGTTTTATTATTATGTCATTTTTCATCATATTCTTATTTCTGTTATGGTCGCACTACCAACCAAGTCTGCGGGAAGACCTAAGGCAGGTCGTGGCGTGTTGTTATGGCTCCATTTCATGTTTTTTTCTATCTTCCCCAACATCCCTAGCGTTACATAGACAAAGTTCTTCTTAGTGTGTGGGCTGTAATTAATAAGACAATTTTTGTATATCTCTTAAGCTGGGGCTTCCAGTGATTCTTTCAATGTATTGTTTTGTTCCATTTTTTATTTTTTTATTTTTATCATTCCAAGTACACCTACTATCACTGGCACAACTCTTGTTTTCAATTTCCACATTTTTTCTATTTCAATTTTCAGGTCTTTATATTCTTCTTCTTCTTCTTCTTCTTCTTCTTCTTCTTATTATTATTATTATTATTATTATTATTATTATTATTATTATTCTCGTTCGTTGTAACCGCTGAGGTCCCAAAACAATAAAAAATATAAAAGCAACTCATCCTTTTGAACTGAGTGTCATAACATGTTTAGGATTCTGGAGATGAAGTAACATTATTAATCATAATTCTAAGTCTCATATAACTTCTGGCCATGGTATTAGAATAATGATACAGCGTCTATCGTGACATGAAATCGTATCTCCTGATTTCAGAAATCGTTTTATACGGAAAGAAGTGTGAAAGGTAACGACTAACGATGCCTCTTTAATTCAAATGTCATTATACTGTAGTAGTTTATGGGGTTTCCACCGAAGCTCTCTGATCTTCTGGAGACTCTCACCCCTCCAATCATTGAACTGGAGTGAAGACAAATACCTATCATATCGCAGCACCTACCACTGTCTTACGTATGATATAGTGATTATAAAATGACTGATATGCGTTATCTGAATGCAGTAACTGAATATGCAAGCCATTAGAAGTTTTACATTTTCACTCTGCTGAGTGTTTTTGCAGCGTTACAATTTTCGTACGCTGCCTTGGAGTAGAGTCCATCCCAGACTATGGCCGTAGGAAAACCAATCGACATTCGACACAATAACGTTTCTTTCAGGGAAATGTAATTTAATATATCGTTATCGTAAAACTTCCAATCACACTACGTTAAGGCCGAGAAAATTCAATAATGAAAAAAAAAATTCGACAGATGCATAGAGATTTCACCTTTAATTTGCTTGCCATATTTTTTAGTTACATTCTATTAGTACAAGATGCATAGACTCTAATGCAAACATATTCAGGTCCGATCAGCACACTTTAGCCTAGTCAATACCTAGATGGGTAACAGCCTTTGAATGTCAGATACAGTAAGCTTCGATGTTCGCGTGACGTAATGGATTACGGCTTGCAATTAGAAATTAGACAGTCGATTACCAATTCTTATTTGGTTCGTTGTATTCACTTACACGCAAATACCTTGGGAAAAGGTATAAATTACATATTCACCCATTTATAAGTTAAACAGTACGACTTTTATTATTAAAATTTCATTATTTTTAAATAATTTTCACAATCTTAAAATATGTTCTGGCTTTAAATAAACTACAGAAAGTTGATAAACAGTAAAAAAAATTAAATCAATAAACCACTGTAATTGTTTTATAGAAATGCCTTAAACAATGCTAGAATCTGTTAGTCACTGAAAGAAAAAAATGAACTATAAAACAACGGTAAAATACCGGAAGACATTATTCGATTTATCCATATAAAAATATGAACTAAACCAGGCGCAAATAAATACAAACTCCATCGGATAATAAATATAACGAGCTAGAAAAGTAATCTTATGTTTAGGATTCTAATGAACACGGACTAGGAGCAGAATTAAAATGGAAATGAGAAAAGTGTATTGTAGATTTCTTCAAGAAAGGAGACGAAAATTGTAGTGATTGGTTTAGAATGATATGGAAACCTTCATTACAAATGCGGTATTCTCTTTCCTATGTTTAAAAATAAATTACGCAGATATTTCACAGGGTGAAATATAAAGGGCTGTTTGAACTACTGGAAAAAACATACATGGTAAAGATATTTGAATAGTTTGTAACTTTTAAGGAGTATAAATAGCTTGCAGGCGATAAGCAAGATAAGCATGCGGTTTTTAAACGGAGAACGAGATTATCTTAAAAGATCTAGAATAATGAGCAGTATGTATTATCGGGAGACATAATACACTCCAACGTTATTCTGATTTTGGCAAGATCTTAGTAACGTTCAACAAGAGGAAAATAATGTTAACTCCATCAGTTAGTTAAGTGACATTCACTCTTGAACGATCATGTCTCAGGAGATTATCAAGCAGTAGTTTGTCATTACTTTCTGCGGTAGACTGGTTGCCAGCCAAGGCTATAGAACCAAATCTTATTAATCCATAAGAGACGGACTAATGCCTTTCCCAAGGGTATTTGCGCGTAAGTGAATGCAATGAATTCAAATAGAATTCGAACTCGGTTCCGCGATTCCTCGTTCTGAGCCGATATTCACTGCACCACAACGCACATCCTAACTTCATAAGTAGACAAAAAGCTGTGGATTCAGCAAAAAATATCGCATTCTGGAAAGTCAAGGTCAACCTGGGTAAGAATTACTTTTGGTAGTGTAGTGAGAGGCAAAACAACCAACAAAGATCGTGAGAAGTAAGTAAGGACGTTGGCCACAATGGCTATCCGAAACTTTTTCTCCTCAATAGCTCTTAATAAATTTAGTCATTCTCTTCTCTTCTGTACTTTGTTATATCCATTTACACAATCCCATCAGTTAGATTATGAGTTGTTTTCTTCTATAATTCTTGCTTTCAATATCCCCTGTGAGCATCGAATTTTTCAAACCCTCTTTTCTCATTATGGACCATAAAATTTCATCAGTCACTTCCTGATGTTAACTTTAAATGTATCAAACTTCCGTTGTTGCTCACATGTTCAGTCCATATTATTCACATTATCCATCTGTAGAAGCACAATTCAATAACTTACATGTCTTTTCATTTCTGATGATTTTGTTCATCATTCACTGTCATATAGGAGAGATGTCATTACTTAACAAATCAGTATTTTTTACTTTGTTTCTAAAGAGTTTTTTCTGTATCTTATTACATTGCTTAGCTTTTGGTAGTTTGAGATAATTAGCAAAACTTACTGTGATTTAATATGAAGAATATTTAATGAAAAACTTGTGGCCATCATCGAGCTTTGACGGATGATGATTAGTTGCACTGTAACAAAAGAAGCCGGAAGAAAAGAGGTGACAATATGCAATCGAATAGATTATATAAATTTTGATGGATAAACGGAACTCGTCAGCTCAAGAGAAAGCTTTTGAAATGTTTTGAAAGTTTAACCTGGGACAAATCCGGAGTTGGAGTCCCTAGGACTGTCCGATGTTATGTTCAATTTCGTTCTGGGCTCTCCTGTGATAACCTTCCTATTAAGTCTTATTGGAACATACCTTTTACTTGTACAACATCGATGACGTGGAGAGAGGAGATGTGTTGTTTGGGCAAAAGCTGTTCTCTCATAAAACCTTACCCAGTAGAACACTGGAGATGGCACTGAAACTTTGCCTCACAGCGACAGCAAAACAGGGAAACCAAAATTTACAGATGTGATGATTCCCAAGGTTCTTCTCTATGGGGAACTGGCCACCGGCAAGAAGGCTACATCATCTTCGCTTCAAGGACGTTTTCAAATTTAACATGAGGGTAATAACATAAATATTGATAGGTGGGAAGATGTCGCTAAATTTCGTTCGTCGGAGATAAACGTGCTTAAATGAAAGAAAACAATGCAGCAAACACAGGGAGAGAGCGTCTTCACATAGATTGGTTTCAATCAAAACTGTCACTTTTCTGTGGACCTGTGCAGCTATAACAGATGCTGTGTCGACATTAGTAGCTTAAGTATATCTTTTAGGGCGCAGATCCAACGTCCCCTGGTAAAAATGCAAGCCACATACACGAAATCTCATACCGTCAGAATTGAACAGAACACTTTATATGATCTTCAATTACTCTCTTCGTAATGAAAAATATTTTAAAGCCGGGACACCACTAGATAACCCTGCTGATTCTTGCTCTTTGACGCTTTCAAACTCAAGATCTATTCTTTTTTGGTTGCGATTTGTTTTCTAATCGATTCAATTCTTTCGATGTCACATTGAGGAATAATCGCTCATGAGACCCTCTCTGTATCTTCGTGTTTGGACGTTTGAAAGCAAACCGGAGTCGTTGTCAGATAATTGTGCTATTGTTCGGACAGCAAACGCTTCGATTGCATTTTATTGGTTTACTGTTTACTGCAGCCGTCGTTCAAAAAGGAATGCCAACAGTGAATGACACTCTCGTGGTAACTAACCTGCATTGTTGTCTCACAAAAGAAAGCAGGTTCGACTAACATTTCTTGTATAAGAAATCGGCCAAACAAGTTTGAAACAGAATACGTAACTAGTAGCGAAGAACACACGCGTCAAGACACAAAACATTCAGGTAATAATGACTTACAAATCCTGTATATGTAAATCGATACTCAGAAGCGCGCCAGGAAAGCCTGCCGTGGGTAATTGGTTAACAAGCTAGTCACGCCGACAAGAATATCAGAACGTGTGGAGTGAGTGTGTTTCTTGCCGGACTTAAAACAACAATAGCCTTCTCCTAGAAATGACTTAACTAAATAAAGGAAAGGCTTCAATGACAAAAAAATAAAATAAAAAATGAACCTGGTGCCACCAGAACTTATCAACATCTCGCTAAACTTGCAGCGCTCAATGACGGATGACCGTAGGGGCCAAATGATTCTAGTCAGCTGAATACTGCAGATTCTAGTAGGTTTGGTTTGGTTTGTTTTACGGCATATCAATCTCAATGGGTCATTTAATGTCGACGAAAATTTTACTATAGATTTGTATGAATAGAATATACTTTCTTTGTAAATGAGTTTTGTTGAGAGTCAGGTGTATTGCTGGTAATATCTTTTTCCTTCACATATTTTTGTTGGTAACATTTTTCCTTCAAAAACGTATTTTTGTTGAGAACATTTTTCCTTCATAAACGTTTTGTTGGTAATATTTTTCATTCAAAAATGTTTTGCTGGTAATATTTTTAATTGAAAAAAATCGTTGGGAAATACTTTCATAGCATTTTGACCTCTGTTTGGGGGTTTACTATTTACCCATAGCTGGGACCCTAACAGGTGCTACCACTCTGAGTCAAGGTTGGCCTGGGAACAACAGCAATTAAGATGTGGTTCCATTCTCCTCACAACCTCCCAATCAGAGGTCTTACTGCCGGATGCAGTTTACAGGCATACCCAGAACCCAGAATCTAGTAGGCGCACTTATATTAGAATAAGAAATGACATTGATCAGCCCTTTCCACGGCAACTGTAATAGAGATTCCTTCATGAGAAAATATTCACTTTTTATTGACTGAGAAGCCAATGCTACTTTCGTTTGAAATTCACAAAATCTTTCTCTTAATTTCTCTCTGAATATCTTTGATGAGCAATCACAATTTACTTTTTTAATATTGGTAATATTGCCCTCATTTTTTTTTATCACAACGTTTCGGCCGTTGTGCTCTCTGGAATTCTTCCGGTATATCATTGTTTTGGGTAATGTACAGGATTCTAAATGGGACCCCTTATTTCATCTACAGTGGTAGACTTTTATTGTTGTACTGCTCATGACTAAAGATATGATTTAATTTTTCTGCTATTTAAAACTGTGCAGCTATTACTCACTCTTTTTTATTGAGTACGAATACACATTGCGCAACCCAAGGATTGAACTCACAACCCCAATTTCACCATGCCCCACATCAGTTATTTGCCATACGTGATAAACGCTTAGGCGATCATTTCTTGAAAAAGATATGACTGACGGACGGAAGATTTTTCCGCAGTAGGTTGCTATTAGTTACTGCAGTAGACTGGTTGCCAACGAAGGATGTAAAACACAATCTGTCCTGCTATTTTCCCAAGGGTATTTTCGCTTAAATGAATGCAACGAATTCAATTGGGATTCGAACTCGTTTCTTTCATTTTTCGTTCCAAGCCGATATCCTCTGCATCACAACGCACATCAAAAACGATATACACCCGAGAAAGGCTGTATGAAACATCGAAGGGAAACACTGTGATAAAAAATCAAAGCTAGAAACAATTGTATAATTATGAATTGTGTAAATAATCTTTCTCTTAAAACAATTTAAAAAGAAAAAGGTTTATTAAGTCCAGTAAATGTTATTGCATTTTCCCCTATTGATGGAGGCTTCCATCTTAACCTTTTGTTGAGGTAGCGTGACATTTCAACGTCTTGATTATGTCATTATTTTCTCTTTGAGTTACATGTGTTGTCCATTTAGCTGCTGCTGTTGAAAGACCTCAAGTGATGTGGTATCTATTGTTTAGTTAATGTCTATATACTTCTGCTAGTCGAGGAATTTCAAATATTCGTGGATCTCGCTAATACATACAGGAAGTCATGGGTCGAAGATATATGGCCTTCAATCTTTAGACATCGCTCATACCTACAAGAATCTATCCAAGATCTATGTCACATAATTTTTGACGATCTGTGCTCTTCGAAGTTCCGTAGACATGGCTAATACCTACAGCAAGCCACTTCTGAAGATCTGTGTCACACGTCTTTGACGATCTGCAGCCTTCAAAGGTCAACGGACATCGCTAATACACACAGGAAACTATTTTTCTACGATCTGCGGCCTTCGAAGATTCGCGGACATACTGGAAGCCATTTTTAACAATTGATAAAAAAAACGTTGTATACAGCTAACAGTTTAGATATTTCAGAACGAGTTTGGCGCTAAATGAAAGTCTTGATCAACCATGGCTGTTTAACCATAACATGAATTTTTTGTTTAATACTTTTATTCTAATTTTTAATGTATTGCACCAATCCATATTTAATATCTTATATATATATATATATATATATATATATATATATATATATATAGTACACTTGATATACAATCCAGATAAATTATTATAGAGAACACAATGTTAAATTCATTTATTATATTTAACAGAGTAATATAATTTTTAAAAGATTTTAGATTATTACAATAGCTAATGCATATTTCACCGCGTCCTGATGTTAATATCGCGGCTCGTCAGATGCAAATAGTACAACAGTTAAGCCAATACGCCCAACAATTTCTGGGATAAGTGTAATTTATGCCTGGAAGAAAAATTGATTATTATTAAATATAATAATCCTAATAAACTACTTAACCAGGGGAATGAATTAATATTTAATGCAGACACAATAATTGATTTAAAATAGTATAGATAATTCCTGATTGTGATTTGAATTAGTCTAAATTAGTAAATTAGTGTAAATTATAATAATTTATATTAATTGATTTAAAAAAATGTTTATTCTAAAATATTCTGGAATGTACTGTTAATATCATTTTACAGCAAAGTTTGTTTTTTTTTAGTTTTAATTTTAATTTTTGTAATATTTTGTGTTTTTTATTTTTATAATTATTATATTTATAGGCAATTTTATGTTTCGTTTTCCTCGTTTATTATAGAATGAGTATTAATACGATCACTATCATTATTATTATTATTAAACTTTGATAGAATTTTTGTTTCACACACTCACACACACACACACACACACACACACACATATATATATATATATTATTAAGAATTTCTATTTTCTATTACTATAATTCTTTTATAATTTTTTTAATATCATTGTCTATGATTAGTATTATTATTAATTAAGGGATTTTTGAAGATTATATTTTAATTTTTTATTTTGTTTTTCTTACTAGTAATTATTATTTTAACTTAATTTTAAATAAATTTCTACTCGTGGTTATATTGTAATTGCATTAGGACGTATGATTTATGGTTTATTTTTCACCGCAAATATACCCTATAATCGGTATATTTTAATTTAAGAGGAACTCCTATATCGCGTTTCTAAGAATGAATATTAATGTAATAGACGTTGGTTTGATATGGTTTATTTAAAATATATTTAATTTAAATTCTTTTCTATATTGTGCTAATTTTTATATCTTTTTATTTTCCTCCCTCACTCTTTTTATGATTACTTTTCTAACGTTTCATTTATATTTTTTAATGATTTACTTATTTTAATTGAATTTTAGAAAAAAATTAATAATGTTTTGGGGGATACTAGTAAGAATAGTTATTTTTTCAAATCGTATTGAAATTATTTTGCACAATTTAATTTTGTACTGTAAATGTATCCCATTTTATTTTAAATTATATTTCAATGTACAATTTTGACATGTATGTTAATATCATATTACAGCTAAATTTTCCACGTCAGGTTAATATTAGTTTACAGCAAAAGCTTGTTATATTTTTTATTTTATTTTTTATAATTATTATATTTTTAGGTATTTTTGTAATTTCTTTTGTTTTCTTTTGTGATAGAATGAATATTATTATTATTGTTATTTTTCATCATATTTCATTTCTGCTATGGTCGTACTACCAATCAAGTATGCGGGAAGACCTAAGGCAGGTCGTGGCGTGTTGTTATGGCTCCATTTAATTTTTTTCTATCTTCCCCATCATCCCTAGCGTTACATAGACAAAGTTTTCCTTAGTGTGTGGGCTGTACTTAATGAGACAAATTTTTGTACATCTCCGAAGCTGGGGATTCCAGGGATTCTTTCATTGTGTTGTTTTGTTCCATTTTTATCATTCAAAGTGCACCTACTATCACTGGCACAACTCTTGTTTTCAATTTCCACTTTTTTCTATTTCAATTTCCAGGTCTTTATATTTTGACAGTTTTTCAAATTCCTTGATTGCTATGTTACAATCCGCTGGACAAGCCATATCAATTAATAGACAAGTTTTCTCCTTCTGGTTTTTAACAATAATGTCTGGCCTGTTTGCTTCAATTTTTCTGTCTGTGTAGATGGTGTAATCCCATAGAATGGCTACATCTTCTATTTCTGTAACCGGTGCTGGGTGATGTTCATACCATTCTTTGTTTACAGCTTTTCCATAATGTTTGCACATTGCCCAATGTAAATATTGCCCAACTCTATCGTGGCGATTTTTATATTCATTTGGAGCAAGCACAGAACAGCCTGAGATTAGGTGGTCTATTGTTTCTTGGTGTTTATCACAAAACCTGCATTTTTGATCCATATTATTATGTATAATATTTGCCTGTTCATTTCTAGTGAAAAGACTTTTGTCTTGCGCTGCAAGAATAAAACCTTCAGTCTCAGACTTTAATCCACATGCACGTAACCATCGATGAGTATTAACTTTATCAACATTGGATTTATTAGAATGTTCTGAATATTATTATTATATTTATATAATATATATTATTATTATTATTATTATTATTATTATTATAGGTATCCTTACGTTTGAGAGAAATTTTGTTTGATACATTCATGTATATATAAATGCATATGTATGTAAATGCATATATATATGTGTGTGTATGTGTATATATGTATGTATACATATATTTGTTATCTCTTTATTGTTTTATTTGTTATTATTATTATTATTATTATTATTACTCATTATTGTTATTATCTCTTGTTAGTATTGCTAGTCTTTTAGATAATTTTTAAAATTGTATTCTAATAATTTAAATTTTCTTATTGGGAGTTATTATTTTAACGATAGTGAGAATAAATCACTACTAGTGGTTATAATGTAATTTATGTCAGGATATAAGATTTATCACTATAAATATTCCCTATAGTCGTTATATTTTAATTGAAGGATAAAAATCCCTTGTCACGTTTCTAAGAATGAATGATATGCGTCGGTTTCGATCTAGCGTTTTTCATTTTTTAATTATTTTAAAATCCGTTTTATCGTGATTTCTTCTTTTTTCTTTCGTTCTTTTTGTGTATTTCCACCTTCTGTTAGGTTTATCAACTTTTTCCTATTTCTATTTTTATGTTTTTTTTATTTAAGTATTTTTAATTATTTTAACAATATTTTTTCAAGTACCATTATTTTTAAAATAATAGTAAGGAATTTTTTAAAAATAATAGTAAGTAAATTTATTTTTTCAAATTCTTTCAAAATTATGATGTACAATTTTTTTGTATCGTAAATATATCCCAAAATATCGAAAATTAAATTTCATAGTAAAGTTTTTCCATGTTTTTCTATGACAACAGTTAGGAGATTTGAGACTCTGTTACGAGAAATGGTGTCAACATTTATTTCTCGTGATTCTGTATTTCCCTTTATTGTATCTCTTTGTCTTTCTTTTTCTCTTCTTGTTTTCCATTCAGTTTTTCTGTTTCTCCTTTTTTCTTTCTTTTTTTCTCTCATTTCCTCTATCTTTTCCCCTTTTTTATCTGCCTTTTTTCTCTTCTTCACATTAATCAATCGTCTATAATTTCTTTATACTTGCTTTCCAATTTCTTTGGGGTTCTTTTTCGAGTGAGCGAGAAATTTTCGTAAATAACCGTTACAAATGTCTATACTAATATGGATATGTGAGCGTCTATGTAAAATTAAATAAAAGAAAAGAAATTCGGTGGGGGGGGGGAATATTTTAAGGACGGATTGTTGTACCATTTGGGTTTGACGTGCCACGATAATAACATCAGGACGCGGTGAAATATGTATTACTCATTGTAATAATCTAAAATTTTTTATAATATATATATTATAAAAATATTTATTTTTTCAAATTCTTTCAAAATTATGATGTACAATTTTTTTTGTATCGTAAATATATCCCAGAATACTCAAAAACCTAGTACATATATTGGTTTTACCACAACCACGCTCTCCCGTAGACTTACATGTCATCTTTCTGATCAGAGTACTATTAAACAACATTTCTCTGAAAAACATAAACAGTAGGTAATATCAGACAGATTTTGGTCAACAATACGGTGATCCTTACTCATACACACAGTAAGAGGAACCTGCAGATATTGGAGGCCATGTACATCAAATCAAAACAACCAACACTCAATAAAATCAACTTTAAAACAGGAAATAACATATTACATTGCATTTGACTAGAAGGTTTTGTTGTCATTTCGCGCTATCCCGCGGTGTGATGTCATAAAACCGCATCGTAAACTTAAGAACTGCGTTTATTATTTTTGGTAACTATTGCCGTTGCCAAGCGGAGTTTTATGTCAACACAAAATAAAATCGTCGGTGATGGTGGATTTTATAATATTTCAGTTTAAACTACCTCTCTGAAGATGGCTCATGTGAGCCGAAAGCTTAGAAGAAAACCAATAAATAATTATCCAAATGTTGGAGAATTTTTGTCTTTATTTTCAACTGAAATTAAAGCAAAAATACGACGTTTAGAACGGCTCATGATTAAACATAATAGACATTCATTGTCTCTTATATTTAATAGCATATGTCTAGAAAAAAAAAAATATATATATATATATATATATATATATATATATTATATTATATTATGCACTAAATACAAGGCCAAAGAGCCACTCAAAGAGGACTCCTAAATGAAGTTGTTATAAGCGCGTACAAGTTTAGAGCAAGATCTATGTATGGCAGGTGACAGTTAGCCTCAGACATGAAGAGGTGAAGATTGTAGTTATCGGTCAAACATCTCTCCGGGAGTTTGTTTCACAATGCAATTGTTCTAGGGAAGAAACATTCTGAACGGAACTTTCTTCTTAACAATATAAAAGTAATGTGAATATGCCAACTAAGTGTAAGTGGTTTTCCGAGAACGAGACATAATGTTCTCAAATGGTAGTATTAAAGCATTTACATTATTTACATTGTTAGGACTGATTATGACGTTTCGGCCGTTGTATGCTTCTTTTATTTGTTATCCTCATGCACTCTCACTTTCATATTCATTATAACTGTTGTCATGTATTCAGGGTAATCGTTACGTTGTAGGATACTGCCTAAACTGACCAATTTCTATTAATATGTCTCTCGGTCACCGCTTGTGAATTTTGATGTTGATGGCAGTGAACGATACATTTATTTACAGTGTATGGGTGGTGAGAGTTGAAGTTAAGGTATTTTCCGATGAATGTTGGCTTGAACCCCCTCTCTGTTCGAGATCATTGTACACTCAGGAATGATAGTTTTTCTCGCTTTTTTTCTCTGTAATGAACTGTATCGATTATCTTATTGAGTTCACATGGTTCAGTAACGTGTGGATCTCGTCCTGGTGGGGGCAGAGTATGAAGGTGTCATCAAACTATCTCGGCCATTGAGGTGGCTTTAGTGCTGTGGATTCTATAAAAATGAGAATAATATACCTCAGTAATCGAAATAAAGGAATCAGCTTGAAATTCTTAGCACCTGAATAAGGCTCGAGCGTACAATCACCGAAAAGTCGTAAACATGTGAATAAACTCGGATTGATTGTAAAATGTTCCGATAGATTCTTTGCTGGTATTTCTGGTAGCCCATGCCTGAAAGAAATACAAAAAATTGTACAGCTCAAACATTTCAAAGAGCTGTAGGTATCTAAAATGTATATGGCATTAATATTTTTTAATTTACAAAAGCATCAGTGAAAATGTCATGAAAGCATATCTGACCTTAGGTCTCTGGTCATGACCCGGAAGGAATGTGCATACAACAGGAATCAAATGAAATAATAATAATAATAATAATAATAATAATAAATTCCTAACTTTTGGCTATATTATTTAAATGCAGCACATAAAAAACTAGCCAAAGAATTTCAAGAAATGGTTGACGATCCCACTAAAATTCCTGCATGGATGACCAAAGGAATTACATTTCTTCTACCCAAGAATGGTGACACAAACAACCCGAAAAACTACAGACCAATTACATGTCTTCCGACAACATATAAACTATTAACATCTATTTTAACAAAACAGACATATTTATTCTTAGAAAGAAATGACATGATACCGCTTGAACAAAAAGGGTGCAAACGTGGCTGTTATGGTTGTAAAGACCAATTGCTGATTAAAAAAATGATCCTGGAAAACTGCTACTGTACAAAGAAAAATCTTAGTACAGCCTGGATAGACTATAGAAACGCATTCGATAGAGTGCCACATGACTGGATTTTAAAGACTTTAAATATATACAAGATATCGCCCGTCATCATCAATTTCATCAAACAGTGCATGTCTATATGGAAAACAACCCTTTACCTCAATCATATAAATGGAACCTATAAGTCTGATGAAATAAACATCAAAAGAGGTATATTTCAAGGTGATTCTTTATCTCCCTTACTATTCTGCATATCATTAATAGCACTAACCAGTCAACTTAATAAGAAAGAATGTGGTTATAAAATAGGACAAAAGAAAATAAGCCATCTATTTTACATGGATGACTTGAAGTTATATGCTAAGAATGATAATGAGCTGGAAGGACTTCTGCAAACTGTAAAATGCTTCAGCGAAGACACTGGAATGAAATTTAATTTGAATAAATGTGCTAAAGCTACAGTTTTACGTGGATCAATACAAGAAACATCCTCAATTAGCCTAGACCCTGCTGTAACAATAAAAGAATTGAAACCAGAAGAAGCTTATAAATACCTAGGTGTAAATGAGAGTGAAAACATTCACCATAAAAAAATGAAAGAAATAGTGCGTAAAGAGTACTATAGAAGGCTACGAATGATATTAAAAACTGAATTAAATTCACAGAACAGAGTTATGGCCATTAATAGCCTTGCAATCCCAGTTGTCCAATATAGCTTTAACATTTTAAACTGGACTCTAAACGACATCAGGCGAATGGATGTTAAAACAAGAAAGCTTCTTTCTAAGCATAAGATGCATCATCCAAAGGCTGATGTAGACCGTCTATACATACCCCGTAAAGAAGGTGGAAGAGGTCTTATTCAGCTGGAATTGTCATACAAGACAACAACTATTGGCTTACTAACATACATAGAAACAACAAAGGATTGGATGATACAATTAGTAAGGCAACATGAAGAAAGAAAGAAAACATATTCAATAATAAAAGAAGGCAGTAAATTCAAAGAAGATTTACAGTTAGTAGATTCTGTAGAAAAGCAGAACGGAAGCCAAGAGCCGGCTATTGCGGCAAAGAATATGAAAATGAAAGCCAAAGATAAAGCTCTTGAACAGATGAAACAGCGCTGGCAAGACAAACCTCTGCATGGCCAATATCCAGTACGTGCCAATAAATCCAATGTTGACAAAGTTAATACTCATCGATGGTTACGTGCATCTGGATTAAAGTCTGAAACTGAAGGCTTTATTCTTGCAGCACAAGACCAAAGTCTTTTCACTAGAAAATATCAGGCAAATATTATACATAATAATATGGATCAAAAATGCAGGTTTTGTGATAAACACCAAGAAACAATAGACCACCTAATCTCAGGCTGTTCTGTGCTTGCCCAAATGAATATAAAAATCGCCACGATAGAGTTGGGCAATATTTACATTGGGCAATATGCAAACATTATGGAAAAGCTGTAGGCAAACACTGGTATGAACATCACCCAGCACCGGTTACAGAAATAGAAGATGTAACCATTCTATGGGATTACACCATCTACACAGACAGAAAAATTGAAGCAAACAGGCCAGACATTATTATTAAAAACCAGAAGTAGAAAACTTGTCTATTAATTGATATGGCTTGTCCAGCGGATTGTAACATAGCAATCAAGGAATTTGAAAAACTGTCAAAATATAAAAACCTGGAAATTGAAATAGAAAAAATGTGGAAATTGAAAACAAGAGTTGTTCCAGTGATAGTAGGTGCACTTGGAATGATAAAAAATGGAACAAAACAACACATTGAAAGAATCCCTGGAAACCCCAGCTTAAGAGATATACAAAAAATTGTCTAATTAAGTACAGCCCACACACTAAGGAAAACTTTATCTATATAATGCTGGAGATGATAGGGAAGATAGAAAAACATGAAATGGAGCCATAACAACACGCCACTACCTGCCTTAGGTCTCCCGGCAGACTTGATTGGTAGTGAGACCAAAGCAGAAATCGAAATATGATGTAAAATGACATAATAATAATAATAAAAAAGAAAAAATAATAATAATAATAATAATAATTAATAAAAAAGAAAAAATATTCAATAATAAAAGAAGGCAGTAAATATAAACAAGATTTACAGTTAGTAGATTCTGTCGAAAAGCAAAACAGATGCCAAGAACCAACTATTGCGGCAAAAAATATGAAAATGAAAGCCAAAGATAAAGCTCTTGAACAGATGAAACAGCGCTGGCAAGACAAACCTCTGCATGGCCAATATCCAGTACGTGCCAATAAATCCAATGTTGACAAAGTTAATACTCATCGATGGTTACGTGCATCTGGATTAAAGTCTGAAACTGAAGGCTTTATTCTTGCAGCACAAGACCAAAGTCTTTTCACTAGAAACTTTCAGGCAAATATTATGCATAATAATATGGATCCAAAATGCAGGTTTTGTGATAAACACTAAGAAACAATAGACCACCTAATCTCAGGCTGTTCTGTGCTTGCTCCAAATGAATATAAAAATCGCCACGATAGAGTTGGGCAATATTTACATTGGGCAATGTGCAAACATTATGGAAAAGCTGTAAACAAACAATGGTATGAACATCACCCAGCACCGGTTACAGAAATAGAATATGTAACCATTCTATGGGATTACACCATCTGCACAAACAGAAAAATTGAAGCAAACAGGCCAGACATTATTGTTAAAAACCAGAAGGAGAAAACTTGTCTATTAATTGATATGGCTTGTCCCAACAACCCTTGAGTGTGGATAATTCTTCCTGGCTACCCTCCTCTTTCACAAAACTGAATCAGACAAATAATAAAAATAGAAGTCATTTTTTTTTATGTATGCGTAATCTGAGTTTATGGTTTGTCGGGCAAGACGATTGTTGTTTTCAGCAGCAGAAGAGTCAGTATTTAACATTAATACTAATTATAAAATATCCGAACGTGAATGGAATACTGTTGTCATGTCTGGTCAGGGGCCTCTGCGGTTCATCTCAGTGTTCTTGACAGGCTCCAAAGAAGAATCTGTAATGTGATTGGTCTCGATCTGGCAGCTTGACACCAGCCACTTTCTCACCAGCGGGATGGATCTTCACTCTGTCTCTTCTACAAATATTTTCATGACTTCTCCTCCGACAAACTTAAGTCACTGGTGCCCCACCATCAAAAGAATTTACTCGTGCAACAAGACTGGCAAGAAGGTCCCACCCTTTTACAGTTAAGTCAACCAAATTCCATCAGCTTCTTTTCTCGCACTTCACGCCTGTAGAACTTTCATCCATATATTTGCTTTCTTGACGGCTATGTCAATTCACATTTCTTATCCATTTGACGCCAGTCCTTTCGACATTACCCCGTTTTTTTCCTTCTCTCTACCTTCGCAATTGTCTTCACTCCTGTGGTCACATACTTTTCTTACACTTTCTCTGACACCCCCTGTAACTGGTCCGACTTTCTCTATACTGTCCTCCTGTTTAAAGTTTTAACTCTCTTATGTAGCCCAATGCGCATCAGTGGTAGTTCCGCCTTGCTTGGGGTGAAACGATTAAAAAAAAAGAAATAAAAAAATAATTAGTATTTTTTAAATTATTATTAACGTTACTATTAATAATAGGTTTTTCTTTCCTGAGAATTATTTAAAATCAAATCTCGTTCTTTTGGCATTCACCACATTTTTTCTAATTCAACAAAATTTACAATGAGTCGCCTCCTTGTATTAAAGTTCTCCTTAATATTTTTTGTTGAATTTACCGGAAATAATGGGTAAACCGTTTTTAATTCTAATTTTTGAACCAGCTGGATTCTTCTTCTATATGCCCTGTCCCTTCAGGACGTAGGCGATCATGGTTCTCCACGTCTCCCTATCCCTTGTGGCTTTTAGTATGTTTGCTGCTACTGCTCCTGGCAATCCCCGTTCCGTCATCCGCCTGATCAGACCCTGCAAATATGTTATCCGCTGTCTTCCTCTGTCTCTCCTTTCTTCTATCTGACGAGTCAGTATCAGGTTCTCCAGGCTCTCTTTCCTCATTTCATGTCCAAGGAACTTCAGTTGTCTCATCCTGGTGCTCAGTATCAATTTCCTTTTTGTTTCTTTCCAACACCTCATCGTTGCTTGCTTGCTCAGTCCACGATATGCGTAGCATCCTTCTGTAGAACCATATTTCGGCCGCTTCCAGTTTTGTCCTCATTTTCGATGATATTGTCCAGCATTCACTGCCGTATTGAAGAACTGACATCACGTAGAAGTCTAGCACTCTTTTCTTCGTTTCTATTGAGATTTTTCTGTGTGTTAGTATTTTGCTCATCTTCTGGAACGCGTCCTTTGCCATGCCAATTCGCCTTCGGATCTCCGTGTCGCACTTTCCATCTTCTGTTAGAACACTTCCTAGGTACTTAAATTATTGTACTTGCTTGATTCTGTTATCCCCCACCTGTAAGAAAACTGAGTGCATGGTCATCAGCAAAAGATACAACCCAGCTGGATTACTGAGCCCGAAAAATAACTCGCGGTTAACAAAGACTATCACGTGACAGCAAGTCTCTTTTTGTAATTTGTTTAGTGGTTTGGCAGATTTGGATGGAATTTCTTTTTATTTTAAATGTCTTTCTTTTTTATTTTTTCTTTAAATAAAATTTTTCTTTACTTAATACATTTTCACTTCTCCTTTCTCTTTTTCTTCTCTCCTTAATATGTATTCTTTTTCAACCTCTTTACTGTTCTCTTCATTTTCGTTTTTGTCTTTTAACGTTTGCATTCTTCGCTTTTCATTTTTTTCCAAGATTTTTATTTTCGTTTTTTTTTTAACTTCTGTCTTATTCTTGTTCATCTTTTCTCTTCTACTTCATTTTTTTTTACAATCTATTTGCCTCATTTTCCTTTTACTTCTTCAACTCCTTTCTTCGCCTGAAACTTCGATTTTTGTATTCAGTGTTCTTTAGCATCTTTTTCTTCATCTTCATTCTTCTCTTTCTTCAACTTTAACTGTTGCAACTTCGTCGTTTGTATTTTTCTTTACTTTCTTTTTTCTTATTTAATCATTTATTCATTCAATCTTCTTCTTCTTATATGTAACGTACCGACAACAATAACAATCAACTAAAATTCTGCACGCTAATGAATTTTTCCCGCCAACTTCATCATTGCGGTGTGAATTGTCTTAAATCTTTTTCTGAGGGCAAAGAAAAAATAATTATCCTTATTATGGTGTTTATTTCATTACGAAAAATATAGATTGCGGCAATTCTTACATATAGTCACCCTTTCCAGTCATTTATAAGTAATGCGAAAACAATGGCAACCAGACAATTGAACGAGACAATTCAGACTTGGCAAGCCAAAAATTAAATTGATAAAGGCAAGAGAGTGAAAATTCATCTTTACATTATTTTTCTTTGTTTTATTCTTATCATACTTTTTTTGTGAAACCATTAATGAAACCGAGAAAAATATATGAACACCTGATCAAATTATGGCTAAAGATTGTGATCATGTAGGTCACTGTAAGTATCGAAATCACGGCGACACGTGTGACTGAAATCTACACCATGAATCGATTTCAAAACTTTCTTGTTAGAATTCATTATTTTGCAATTTTCTGCCTGTACCTCTCGTGTCCCATTAAAGTGTCGACGATCATGGCTCTCAGAAATGTTTTGTTCATTGTAGATTTTAATAAATAATTAATGTGTTTTAATCTCTCCTAAATCTTTCTTCGCTATCCATTTACTCAAGCTCTCTAGGTAATTTTTTCTGCTGCTCTTCTTGTCTTTAATCTGTTCTCTGAGTATCAAATTTGCAAAGCCCTTTTCCTCATTATGTAGCCTGGTAATTTCAACTATCTCTTCCTGATGTTAATTATAACTGCCTCTTTTTGTTTCGAATTCGTCTAAAACTTCATCGTTGCTCACATGTTCGGTCCATTGTATTCTTGGAATTGTTCTGTAGAATCACATTTTTGTTGTTTTAAGTATCTTCTTAATCTGTGAAATGATTATCCAGTCTTCCCTGTCATATAGGAAAA
Source organism: Ascarosepion bandense (assembly GCA_037127315.1). NCBI lineage: Eukaryota > Metazoa > Mollusca > Cephalopoda > Sepiida > Sepiidae > Ascarosepion > Ascarosepion bandense. Next base: position 47,747 of record JBBBDQ010000231.1, on the reverse strand, counting down.
TTTATTTTACATAGCATCTCAGTACAATTTTCTTTGTTTCTAATAATAATGGTTCTGTTTTATAATATATTGCTTAGTTTTTGGAAGGCATCTTATAACCATCTCCATCGCATTTCGTATTTATTTCAGTTTGTCACTCTTCGTCCTCTGTTCAAACATTTTCCCGCCTAGTAATTTAAATTAAATGTGTATTTTATGTTTGGCTCTGTCTTTTCTTCTTTTTCAACTTCTTTTCTTGCATGAAACTTCATTCTTCGTATTCATTCTTCTTCTTCAGCATCTCTTTCCGTCTTCATTCATCGTTTTCTTTTCCTTTAACTGTTTCAACTTCTTCGTCTTTATTTTTCTTTATTTTCTTATTTCTTATTTAATCATTCATTTATTCAATCTTCTTCTTCTTCTGGTTATATGTTAGCTAACGATAACATTACCACACTTTCGGCAAATTTTATTACGTTTCTAATGATAACTGATATCAAAGGCGTATATAGCACTTAAATCAAATTGCATGTTCCTCTTTGTCGAAGCATATCACCAGGAAGACAGGGTTATGGTGAAGACATCGTCACCATTATACTGGAAGTGGTCAATGGCGAAAACTAAAAGACCTGATTGAACACAATATCATGCAAGAACAGACTTCAAATTTTAACAATAGTTAAGTAGAAGTGATTTAATGCCTATAGTAACTTAAGAGAAAGGCATAAAGTTGACTACTGGTCACCTTTCTTATAAAAACACAATACAACAAAAACAAGATGTATCATTTATGCAATATTGTCACAGGATAAGAGAAGCTTGCAGGTTCTGAGAATTTGAGAAACTTGGAACTCAAGATTTGATTACTGAATATGAATCGATTTAGATCCAGTTAAATGAAAGTATGGTTAATATATTTCATAAATATAAGACATTGGAATGATTACAATTGAATTTTCTGTTTGTACCTGCATATATAGAAGTTATAAAAGAGCTGTAATTGATTAAAACTATATGTTTCTGCTGAAGATAATTTTGAAACGTACAGTATAAAAAGAATCAATTCAAGTACTGTAACTATGAGCATGAACGTCACATAAGAAATGTCCTGGTTTTTAAAAATATGCTATAACTACCGAAAAAAAACATAATTTTCAGTCTGTCTACAAAAGTTAAAAAGAATATAAATAATATAAGCAATATGAGAAAAGAGAGAATTGATTACTTTTTTTTTCTTTTTAGTACAAAGACACCAAATTGAAGAGAAAGACGTCGGGATAGAAGAAGACCTTGAAAGAGAAGGAAGGATGAGTTCTTCAGATCAGAACAATGCAATAGAAAACGATTCTATGGATGATAGCGGGAGTGGCTCAGACAGAGAAGTATATGAAATGAAACCAATGACTCCATTAAAATGAACAGAACATAAACCTCAAGGAGAAAATACGGAAAGAGGATGTTAAAGAATCACAAAAACAACCAAAGACATTGAACCTCTTCGGTTCTGGAAGGTGTAGTGATTTGGTAAGTAGGATTGTAACATATCTGCATATGTGTTGTGGATTAGTTTTCGCACTGAAGGTTATAATCGTCCGTTGTCGGTTGCTAATCGATTTAACGTACCCAAAATGTAAGGAACTTAGTAATCTTCCATTGAAAGCTAACACCTTAGTATTCGACTAAGTGCTGACTAATATCAGCTGCCTAGTAGTTATACAGAACTACAATACAAGTCTAGAGAACTCGCATGAACTTCCTATAACTCTTATTAAAATAGGAGGGAGAATTCATTATCTGAGGAATAGCTGTGTTTCCCCATAACCATATGTTAAGTAGGGATCTGTATTGTGGTGCTATGGATATCGGCTCGAAATAAGAAATTGTTAGAGCCGCGTTCGAGTTCTGCTCGAATGTGTTGCATTCCCTTATGCGAAGATAAATTGGGAAAGATATAAAACAAACTTGTCTCCCTCTAGTTATGGGTTAAATAAAAAGACAGAGTGTGTTATATATCCTTGGTTGGAAACCAGTCTATCGCAGAAGAAAATGGAAACCTACTGCTGAAATATCTTCTGCCTAGTCAGACATGATCACTTAAGACTGTATTACGTATGGCAGTTAAATTACTTAAGTGGAAGAGATATAAAGCGTAAACTAAGTTTATAGACAGACATGAAATTGAGTACTGATCAGTTCATTTTTAAAGTTATATCATCTTAAGTAACTTAAGAACATCCCTCACCAATGGATGTTGTTGTAAGGAGTAAAAGAAACAGTGAGAACAATAAAAAGCAGATTCAAGAAAACACAAGAAGACCCGTGACATTGCATTTACATTTTGAAGATCAGGGTTGACAAGAAAACAGCGAGCTGGGTGAGAATTCCATAAGCTACACTTTTGGGAGAAGAAATTATTAGCATAGAACTTACGGTTGGAACTTTAATTAGAACTATAGAACGATGAGACATAACTGCCAATTTAGTACTGCTCTTAAATATGCGAAGTTGATGTACAAAGTCTACGCTTCGTTCATTCAAAAACATATTTTTTCTTAAAAAATAAATAAAAAAAATTGTACTAAGCTACGAGCCTTATTAAAAGCAAGTGTCTTTTGCACCCACTTACCTGTTTGCACCAAAATTTAGTTTTAATCGGTCAATGTATGTACGGTCATTAGCAAACAGAGGAGCAGAAAAAGGCAATTACAGGTTGAGGATACTAAAATCATGCCAGTACAAAAATTGAAGTACTTAGGAAGTGTTCTAACAAAAGACGGAAAGTGCGACACATAGATCCGAAGGCGAAGAGGAATAGCCAAGGACGCCTTTTAGAAGCTGAACAGAGAATTAAGAGACTGGAAACATTCGCTAGAAACAAATACGTACGTAATGGATTGCTATGTGATGTCTGACTTCAAGAGAGCAGTGAAAGCTGGGCAATATCATCAAAGACGAATTAAAAACCTGAAGCAACTGAAATGTAGTTCTATAGAAGCCTATCTGCGAATATCATGAATCGAGCATGTGAGCAATGATGCGATTTTAGAAGGATGGACACGAAAAGGAAATTAATACTATCAGGAAGAGACAGCCAAAGTTCCTGGGGCATGTAAAGAGTATAGAAATTTTGGAGAATCTGATACAGGTCAGATAGAGGGAAAAAGAGACAGGGAAAAGCAGCGCATAACATATTTGAAGGGCCTGAGCAGGTGGATGGTAGAGCGGGGTTTGGGTGGGGAACAGGAGAAAGCGTGCTAAGAGCCACCAGAGATAGGGAAACGTGGAAAGCCATGATCGCCTATGTCCTGAAAGAACATGTACATAGAAGAAGAAGAAGAAGAAGAAGAAGAAGAAGAAGAAGAAGAAGAATGTATCGCTATTTTAAAGGGTATGTTGTACGGACTGAGGAACGGAAGTCAAATACTTTTCTAGCTAAGTAGTATACCTAACGGCGTGAAAGGGGTTGCTTCCAAAGAGAGCAATTTCTCGACCGGTAAGGACCGACATGGGCAACAGGTGTCACCTGACCGTCATCCGGCGATTGTTAGCAACAAAGGCGTAAAGGGGACAGTTTTTCCCAAAATATGTCCCTCGCTCGGGAAGGAAAGACATGAACAACAGGTCTCACTGGACCGTTACTCTGCGACTGTTCGCAACAAAGAAAGGATTACCTTGGGGACATGGAGCGTCAGGACGTTAAACAGCTGCGGACAACTAGAAAATATCAAGCAGGAAATGAACAGACTAAAAATCAATATTTTGGGAATATGCAAAACCAGATGGCCAAATAATGGCGACTTCAACAGCGACAACCATAAGATAATATACGCCGGAGGCAAAAATAATGAAAAAGGAGTCGGCTTAATACTGGACAAAGAAATGAAGAAATGTGTTTTGCGATACTACCAGTTCTCCGAAAGAGTTCTCCTGGTCAAACTGAAACGGGGACCGTTCAACATAACAATTGTAGTCATCTATGCACCAACAACACAAACCACTGAGGAAGAAATATAATTTTTTTACTCCACTCTAGAGAAGGATGTTCGTTGTGGTGGATTGGATATCGACTCGGAACGAAAAATCGGGGAGCCGAGTTCGAATTCCAGCTGAACTCATTGCATTCACTTACGCGGAAATTCCCTTGGGAAAGGTATTAATCCGTTTATTCCTTCCAGTTATGGGTTAAATAACAGGACAAATTGGGTTCTATAACCTTGGTCGTCAGCTAGTCTACCGCAGAAAGCAATGGCCACCTACTGCGGGATAATGTTCTGCCCAGTCAGTCATGTCTCGAAAGAGACATGATCGCCCAAGCGTGTATCACATATGGCACTTAACTGACTGACTGACTAGAGAAGGCCCAGGTTCAATGTAAAAGCCAAGAAATCAGGATCATCATGGGAGATTTGAATGCCAAAGTAGGCAACTTTGGTTGAGGAATCCGCAACGAACGAGGAGAAAAATGGGTCCAATGGAGCCATGATCGCCTAAGGGGACAGGGCACATAGAAGAGGAAGAAGATTGAAGCTTCGATTAAAAGAAAATTATAGACAGATACCTTTCATATATTTCATTGTTTATTTTGCATTCTTTTTTATTCTTTGTCTAATTTTCTCGACTGTTAGAAAATCTTTACAAGAAAATCATTGCGATAAACAGGTTTCACATCTCATAGCAGGTGTTTATTCAATTAACAAACAGATATCTTCTTCATCTATTTTGCAATAATATCTCTTTTTGTCTATTTAGCAAGCAGATCTTTTCTTATAATCGTTTTACCCCAAGTAAAGCAGTACTGCCACTGGTGCGCAGGGGGCTACATAAGAGGAGAGTGAAAGTTTAAATAGGAGGGGAGCGAAGAGAAAGAGAAACCAGTTACAGGGTAAGAACATGATCAGAATACTGGTGTGAAGAGAGTTACATGAGAATAGAGTGAAAATGAAGAAGAACAAGCAGTTGTTGGGGAAAGACTAAGAGAAGGATATAAGTCTGGGGATAAGGAATGGCAATTGACGTTGCTTTAAACTCTTCGAAATCGTAGCTTTCAGGTAAGCAAGTATACAGAAGTGGCTGCTGCATTTGATTGTTTTTAGTGTAAAAGAATGGAACCTTGTTGCCAGTCTAATTGCGCAGGAAACTTCGTGTAGAGAGCTCACAAGAGAGCTGAATTAGGAGCAGAAGCCATGAAAATATTTGTAGAAGAGACAAAAAGAGGCCACATCCAGTCGGTGAGAAAGTGAGTGGAGTCGAGGTGCCAGGTCGAGACCA
>JBBBDQ010000231.1:0-37500 GCA_037127315.1 Ascarosepion bandense | reverse complement strand
GCCGATTTCAAATTACAGTTGGATTCCTTGCATTCACTTACGCATAAGTACCCTTGGGGAAAGTATTAATCAATCTCTACTCCCTCCAGTTATAGGTTGAATAGCAGAATTATTGGGTTTTGTGGCCTTAGTTGGCAACAATTCTTACGAAAAAGGAAATGGCAGACTCTTGCAGAAAAAAATTCTCTGCCTAGTCAGACATGGATCGAAAGAGACACGATAATCGAAATTTGTATCACGTATAGCAATTAATTGACTGACTGATTGATTGATATTTAAAAAGTGCCTTTGTTATGCATAGCTTTAAACTTCTTCAGAAATATCAAAACTGAATACAACCTCATTTTCAAGTCAATGAATGAAAATTACTTAATCCTTTGAAGAATGTTGTTCTAATGACTCACAAAGAATAGCAAATAACAATAATCAGAAAACTAGGTAATCTTCAATAAAACATAGACCAGTGGATAGAGACGTTGTTTAGTTCCAGTGACTTGACCCAAAATTTTGTGAGATCAATACCTGGATACAGCAGTGGTGAACAAATAACTTTTTAAATAAAAGGGAGATAACTACATGGCATTCAAGAAGTGGCATCACATGACCAAAATAAATGATTCTTTAAAAGTTGTAAATATGAGAGTAAAGATGATGACAACTTTCCGAACAGCGTAAATAATGTCTATACCAACTTATTTCAGAAGTACTGACAAATACTTTCCATAACTGTTATGGACCAGGTTAAGGTCTGAAAAATAACAAGACGACCACAAGGGTAGAAACATGGTCGTATCTGACTATCGGGCACACCGGGCACACCGGGCACGGGTCCAGGACGATCCGTGCAATCATATTGAACATCCGGGCAAGGAAAAATGTCTTCGTCAGAAATCAAACTAAACAATTCACGAAGAATGAAAGAAAGAAAGAAAGAAAGAAAGAAAGAAAGAATGAAAAAAAAGACGAAGATAACATCCGAATGAACGCAGTAAAAATTTGTTTATTTATTAATTTTGGGAGAAAAGACTGGTTATACTCAGAAAGTCTGAACCCGATTTCCTTCTTTCGTTCACGTTCGGTGCCTAATTTCCATTGGAATAGCCGAAAAAATCCGCAAAAATCATAGTTTCTGGAAACGGATGATACTGACATCATCACATTGTCAACAAATAAATTTTCTCTGTGCCCGGTGTTTTGTTAGCATCAGCTACGGCCCTGGGTAGAAATAACAAATATACATTTCCAAGAAACACCAATACAACATGTGGAATGTGTTAGTATGACTGTCAGTCTGGCTTGGAATGAATTTCTACCAACTCGACTACCCCCCTCTCTCTCTCGCTGTCTCTCTTTCTCTTTTGAGAGGCGTAGTATATATAATGTTAGGAAGATTTCATTCTGAAGTTACAGGTAAGGACCCATGTCAACAAACCAACAGCTAAAATGAATATCACATGTAACTGGAAATTGGAATTCTCATATAACCAACGTGTTGACGTTTGACCTCACTTGAAACAAAAGGTTAGCAAGGAAACTTACATCAATAGTGGAAGGAGCAATAAAAGTTAACGGATTTGTGAGATCTATTTTTACAGAAAAATTGTTTTACCAGAAAAGATTTAATAAATTTCAACTGACATTAGAGGATCAGCCAAATTCTTTCTTGAATTTAACATCAAGAGGAGACGGTTGAAACTTCTGGGACATAAGATGGGAAAGAAAGGCTTGAAAAATCCGATACTCACGGGAATGATTGAGGGGGAAAAAAGAAGATCTCGTGATATACTTGAGAAAATAGATGGCAGAGCAGGGCTTGGGAGAAATAACAAGAAAAATATATCAAGAGTTACAAAAGATAGGAAGATGTGGACGGCCATGATCACCTATGATATATGAAAGTAGAAGCAAAGAACTTATATAACCATTAACTTCGAATTTTTATTCTTCTAAAACAAATGCCCAACGTACTATCTGAAATTGGCCTTTCCCGATGGGCGAACATCATTCTAAATTTTCAGTGCCCTTTGTTCACACTGCCAGAACGTTACAAATTAAACATCCAGTCTATCATAAAGTGATCAAAAAGGCGATTTCATTTGCATGTTAAGCGCCACGTGACATTTAAAAAAAACAGCGTTGTAAATGGCTTCAGCACAGGCTTTTCCTCTTTTCTTCGCCATGATGAAAGCCATAGGAGTGAATATGGTCATTCGGCCGTTTACACCATGCATAAAATATAAGGGCTTGCTAATGGCGCCCAAGTGTTTTCGGCCACTGATAAAAAGAATTTCGTTCTGTATTCTGTTTGTCCTTCCGTTCGTGGGCCTAGTCAAGATGTGCATGTGCAATTGAGATTATAACTTGGATCGAAATACTGTCAGGAGTTCGTTTTATCATTAGTTGTAATATGCTTGTACGTCTGTGTCTGTGTAAATCTACAAACGGTGTGATCTTGTGGTTATTTTCAATGCCACACGCTTATTAAGCGTTGATGGGAGCCTTTTAGAAATGTCTGTGCGTCCAGGCTGAAATGAAATGCAATGCAGTTTTTTTTATATCAATCGATTAAACCCTTCAAAAACGCACGAAAGCATGTAATAAACTTGTTTGGCCTCAGTCGTGGCGTACATTTATGGTGTGTGTCTTTGCATTTGCACGCGCGCTCAAATACACAGAAATAATTTATAGATGCGCATGCGCAACACATATGAGCATAAAAACCACATGATGAATAACGCTATGTTATAAGATGAAAAGACGTCAACCCCAATCAGATAATGAACAATTATATATATATATATATATATATATATATATATATATATATATATATATATATATATGGGCGCGTATAATGATAATATACGCGCTAAAAAGGTCTGCCCCCTTCCAACGAACGCCCATAGCCCAGAGGTAGAATTGCCGACTGACGCCAATTCGGTCGGGTTTCAATCCTGGGTTAAAAAGCAATCGGAGTCTAACCGTACTGATGAGCTGTGATACAGCGAAGTAGATCTGTCTGCGGATGACTATATATGTATAGTTTTCCTTTTATAAATATTTCTTCAGGACGCAGACATTCGTGGCTCTCCACAGATTCAATTTCTCCATTATCTAAGAATTGTCTCGACTTCTTATAAACAGAGAAGTAGTTTCCTCTTTGACTTCGACCGATCTATTTGTTATTAATTCAGATTAAATAGCAGCGTTGAAAAGTGGATATCTAATTTTAATTCTGATCTGCCAAAATGTTTTTGGAAATTAGAATACAAATATTAGAAATTAATACAAATTTAACAGAACCTACAGTTTGCATTTAATAAAACTTGTTTTATATTAAAACAAAGAGTATGCGTTTGGATGTGTGTCTGTCTGTATTTGCTAGTGTGTCCGTGTAAGTTAATTAAAAAAAACAATGTTTTGATAAAAACAATATAAAAAAACGGCTAAATTAATGAAGAGGCGTTTTTTATAAGTAAACACTGAATATCTTGTTAGGAAAATATAGGAGTTAAAGTATTTCGTAAAATTTCGACTACAGACACATATATATATACAAATATAATAGTCATCTGCAGACATATCAGTTTCGCTGTATTACAGTTCATCAGTATGGTTAGTTATCCGATTTTTTCTAGCGAGGTCAGAAACCCGACCGAATGGTTATCAATCAGTGCTTCTAGCCTCTGAGCTATGGACGCTTGGTAGATGGAAGCGGACTTTAGGGTCTTATATACAATGTAACACACATCAGTAGCAGAGAGTTCAATTTCTTTACTGAATGAACCTATATATATACTACCGGCCATAATTATTAGGCAACCCCAGTTTTTAAAAGAAATGATGCATTTCATACTATTTTTAATATTTATTGCTAAGTGGATAATTCTAAATGAAAGTAGAATGATTGTTTTATTATTGTTACTTTGCAAAATTTTACAAGGCAATGAAGTAAACATGAACCCTAAAACTTGTTCATTCTTTCATTGATGTAATTTTAATATAGGTAGTTATTAAATATTTATAAGTTCATTTGATGCAATTTTTTGTGCAGTATTAGCAAAAGAACAATTTTATTTTCAGTTACAATTATTCACTTGGCAATAGATACTAAAATATATTATGAAAAACATCATTTTTCATGGCCTAATAATTATGGCCGATAGTGCTTAAATATATATATATATATATATATATATATATATATATATATATAACAAAAGTTCTATTGTTAAATGGGAAGAATTGAGTGAATCCCGTGAATTTAATGTAAAGGAAAAAATGGGTAAGTTATGCTATAAAGTGAAACTGGTGATTATGCTGTACTCTGAGCAACGTAAGCTGATTAACGAAATAACGCAGTCGATGACACCGTGTAAACATGTTAGATAATCCCTCCTAGCAAAGTAAGAACCTGGATAGGATTATATGAAATATGTCAATTTTTTTTCTCTCTCTCTCTTTTTTTTAATCCATTTACCAGAGGCATGATTATGTGTATTAGATCGTCTTGGAATAAAATATTCAATTTTACTGCGTGGCAAAAACTAAATTCTAAAAACCAAAATAGTAGACTGTTAGCTTTTCTAAGAAATGTATGCCTTAATTTGTTCTAAAATTTAGTTTATGTAAAATTCAATTCAGCACGTTTTCATTAATTTAACAGTTTTTTTTTCGTTTGATAACCTTTGAATTTTATATCTGACTTACAGCCACACGCTTTTAGAGTAGGAGAGGGAAGAGATTACTAATGAGAGTGGGGTGGACGAATAGGAATGTTATGAGGAGTGAGAGGTTGCAGGGGGTGTCAGAAAGAGAGTAGGAGAGGGAAGAGAGTACTGATGAGAGTGGGGTGGATGTAGAAAAGCATGAGAGAGAGGATGTAAGTTAGTGAGACAGGAGATGACTATTGACTTTACATTTAAATTCTTGGAGATTGTAACTGTCAGGAAAGCAAGTATGCGGAAGAGAATTCCACAGGCGGGAAGTGCGAGAAAAGAAGCTGTTGGAGTAGAATTTGCATTTAAGGTTTATTGGTTTCACAGTAAAAGGGTGGAACCTAGTTGCTAGTCTTGTGGCTCGAGGAAATTCGTATAAAGTTGGTACCAGTGAGATAAGTTCATCGAAGCAGAATAAGTGAAAGTATTTGTAGAAGAGACACAGGGAAGCCACACTGCGTCGGTGAGAAAGAGATTGTATCCTAGCTGCCAAGTCGGGATCGATCACATTACAGATTCTCCGTTGGATTCGGTCGAGGACATCTAAGTGGATAGCAGGAGCACCGGACAAGATGTGGCGGCAATGCTCAATGCAAGGGCGGATGTAAACTTGTATATGTGAAGGATTGTTTGGGACGGTAAAAACGACCCTACACAGAGAACCGACTTTCTTAGCTGCGGATTTAGCTATGAATTCTATATAGTTATTCTATTTGAGGTCTAATGTGAGAGTTAACCGGAGGAGGCGCAGTGTTTCGCTTTCAGGGAGAGAAGCCTGATCCATGTTAATGGGCGGGAGGAACGATTGTCTGTGGTGGTTATTAGATAGCAGCTTCGTTTTGGAAGCAATAAAATTAACGAGCTATTTCTTACCCCAGTCGACCACGTATTGGAGGTCCTTTTCCAGCTCGGTATCGAGGTTTGCTTTTTCAGCCTCGGTAGATTTTTGATCGAGACGAGAGTAAACCTTAGTGTCGTCAGCATATACCCACTTGGGATTTTATTACATCAGGGAGATCGTTAATATAGATAAGGAAAAGCCTAGGACCTAGAATAGAGCCTTGAGGGTACCCTCATTCATGTGATAATATTGGGAGGCTTGTCCGTTCAAAATGTATGTATAGAAACAGTTTTCTGTGTAGGTGTACGTCAGACGGTAGCGTTAGTTAATATATGTGTATGTGCGTATTAATACGTATTCAGTCAGTTAAGTGCCATACGTGATACCCGCTTGGGCGATCATGTTTCGAAAGAGAAATGACTGACTGGGCAGAACATTATCCCGCAGTAGTTTGCCATTGCTTTCTGCGGTAGACTGGTTGCCAGCCAAGGCTATAGAACCCAATCTGTCATGTTATTTAACCCATAACTGGAAGGAATAGACGGATTAATTATTTTTGCGCGTAAGTTAATGCAATGAATTCGGCTGGAATTCGAACTCGGCTCCCCGATTTCTCGTTCCGAGCCGATATCCAATGCACCACAACGCACATTCCTTAATACGTATTACGTGTATTAAAAATAACGGACAATTTCGAAGTATATTTGTGAAGAATATTTTGGAAGGTAAAAGCGTGTCTACATAAACACATACAAGACACACCACAAACTTTACCGTCTCAAATATTCCTCACACACATATCTAAAAATTGTCCATTGGTCTGTTCAAATCTTTCCCACCTCATCCTCCATACCTTGCTGTAGCTTATTCTTACCGTTTTCAATCGTTGATGCAGAACACGCTTTATAATGACAACCAGATTCAAGACATTTTTTAGCCATCAAACAATTACACAAAAGATATCGAGAATCACCTGATAAGTGACAACGGTTCATTGCAATGAATGGTGAAATTATTACTGAATAAGATGTAATTGTACTTTCATTTTAGCTGATAAACGAAAACGGAAATTATTTCGGACTGTAACTAATTTCTAATTTAAAGAATAATAAACCGAATTCTCGAGATCACAGCTGAGTTTTCGGCTCTCGATGCCTAGCAAAAGCCGTAATAAAACTCTGCCTTTAAATATATAAGTTCGACCATCTCTTCAATAGAAACAATCTTTTATCATGCGATACTGTTTCTGCCAGAGTCGCCAAAAGAAATATTTGGTTGGTGTTTGAACTCAACGCTTCCAGACTTAATTATTTTTCTTTAAATAAGTTTTCACTCCAAATAAGGTAATACAGCTACTGTTGCAAAGAGAGTTACAGTGAGAGAAAAATAAGGTGTAAGGGATTTCGAAGAAAGGATAAGCGAAAGATATGAATCAAGGATATATAGAAGAAGTCAGTTGACATTACATTTAAACTTTTGTAGATTGTAACTATAAATGTTCTAACAGAGGACGGAAAGTTCAACACAGAAATCCGAAGGCGAATTGGCATGGCGAAGGAAGCATGAAAATACTTGTAGAAAAGACAGGGTGAAGCGACATGACATCGGTGAGAATGTAACTGAAAGCGGGTTGCCAAATGAGGACCGATTAGATTGCTGATCCTTTTTGGGATTTTATCGAAGTTTTGTGTTTGGCCAGACAGTGCCAGTCCTGCTGCATTTCAGAATCCTTCAGTAACATTTCTGGTTTTGGGTCTGACTTTTAACATCTTCAAAAATTATCTGTGTAGTGTCCGAATCCTTATTTTTGCCGAAAAATATATCGATCATAAAATTTCGCACTATACTTGAGTAAGTAAAGCTTAAAAGACTCTTTCCTGTTTTGCCAAAACTGATTGTTCCTGATATTCGAGGCAGCTGGATTTGATCCCCTTACACATTGATACTCAACATTTTTTAGTCATAGAACACTTTTACTTTTAAGCTTTTTGTGAGCCCTATAAGCATTCGATGACAAAAAAGTATTTCTATCTTTTACTAATTATTTGGTTAGGTTTAGTTTAAGGTATTTCAACCTCAATGGCTTATTTAATGCCGGCAAGATTTTACAAGAGGTTTGTATGAATAGAATATTTAGTCTTTGTAAGAAACCATTTGTAATTTAAATTAATTAATTGTAATTTAAATTAATTAATTTAATAAGTAATTTAAATTAATTTAATTAATTATTTATTGATCTTATTTATTTATTATTTCATTTATTTATTATTTATTATTTATTTATTTATTAATCTTATTGATTTATTAATTTAATTATTCATCAAATCTCGCGGATGTAAAAAATAAAAAAAATTATTTAATTAATTAATTTTATAAGTAATTTAAATTAATTAATTGTAATTTAATTTACGGTATTTCAACCTCAATGGCTTATTTAATGCCGGCAAGATTTTACAATAGGTTTGTATGAATAGAATATTTAGTCTTTGTAAGAAACCACTTGTAGATCAGGTTTCGTTGACGTATTTTTGTAAAGATAGTCATATGTATTACTGGTATGCATATTTGTTCTTCAAACATATATTGCTGTTAATATATTTCTTCAAAAGTGTATTGTTAGTAGTATTATTTCTTCATAAATATATTACTAGAAATATTGTTTTCTTCAAAAATATATTGCTGGCAATATTTTCTCTTCAAAAGTGTATTGTTAGTAATATTCTTTCTTAATAAATATATTACTAGCAATATTTTTCTTAAAAGTATACTGTTAGTAATATTTTTTCTTCATAAATATATTACTAGCAATATTTTTCTTCAAAAATATATTGCTGGCAATATTTTTTGTTCAAATATATAGTCCTGGTAATATTTTCTTCTCCAAAAGTATTGCTTGAATTTTCACTACAAATATCTATTTTTATACTTTCATAATGTTTTAGACCCATGTTTTTGGGTTAACTATTTGCCCATATTTGCTCATTAATACGTATGAAAATTGTATTATACAATTAGATAGGCTTTAATCTAAAGTAAAACTAATTTAATGAAGATAAACATTTTTATTTAACTTCCAGATTTTATGAAACATTTATGTTCACTAGTAAAATTACCATTTAAAAGTAAGTGACTAATTTAAAAACTTTAAAAAGTGTATGTTATTCAATGGTAACACTGTTGTTGCTGCTGAAATTTTTGTTAATCCTTTCTTTATATATAATACTTATATAATTTATATATTATATTAATTTCATTATTACTATTTTATTTTTCAATATGTTATATTAATTAATATATAATAATATGTTAGAATTTTATTTTATTAACAATTTAATTAATATTATAGTTTATTATTAATTTATAGAATAAATTTATAATATTTATACAATTTTAGTTTATGTCGGATTAATACTATAGGAAATCCGACTCTTAATCCGACTCTTAATCCGACTCTTTCCTCCAGCGATGGGTCAAATGCTGGACATATAGGGTTCTATATCTTTGGTTGGTAACCATGTGTTTCAACTTCTCATTCAAGTTTTACAATCAAAACCTCCGGTACGATAAACAAGACGTTAAATTGTATTTGTTTGATCTCGTTCTCTCTTTTCTTTTTAGAGCTGTATTTCTATTTTTAATATAGTAATATGGTCTAGAAATTCTTATTCTCAGTTGTAACAATGATCCAAAGTGAAATTTCTCTATTGTAAGTTAATATTTGGACCCCAATGTATCCATTATCATATTTTAAAAAATCGATGAATTTTCAGCATTTTAGACCGTTTGTTTCTCCAGGATTTTTGTTTCAAACTAGAAGACTCTTCGCAAAATAATATGAGATTTTAGAAGAAAAGTTTTTATTGTGTTCTAATATAGTCTGATGAAAGACATTTGTGTAGGATCCACTTTTGATCCGGTAGTAAGGTAAAGTTTTGTAAAGATAGTCATATGTATTACTGGTATGCATATTTTTTCTTCAAACATATATTGCTGTTAATATTTTTCTTCAGAAGTGTATTGTTAGTAGTATTTTTTCTTCATAAATATATTACTAGAAATATTATACTATAATGAATTTCCACAGTAGAGACACGAGTTTTAAATATCAAAGTTGTAGAGAATTTCCATTTAGAATTGCCAATCGACAACTGAAAACACAGTCCAACCTAACCTACATGACAAACCTTGGAGAAATATCTCAGATAATGGGTTTCAGCATTTAAACTATACCAAACCGTGTCAACAAATTTGGCAAGGGGTACAATCGCTATGAAAGGGGTTCTGCATGAACTCAGTAAATATCAAAGTGTTCGATGTTTTGAAGTAGGTTCTATATTAACCGTTTATTATTCGAATGACAATTTCTTGATCAAACATTGATTTTTGATGAGAAATGGATTCTTTATGACAATCAGAAACAACAGACTCAATAGCAACTTGCACTGGTTAATCAACAAGCACCAAATCTGCTTCTGGATTCTCCTCAGTCACATGTTACAAGGATCACACTGCAGAAGCTCACCGATTTAGGATACATCCTTATGCCACATCTACGATATTCCGCTGATAATTCGCCTATCGACGACCATTTCCTCAAGAGGTTTGATAATTCTTGAATTAATATATCATCTGTTGGATAGCAGATCCAAAAATTAGATTGAAGATCTCTTGTCATACAAACATTTAGAGTTTTAACGTAAACATTTTATATTAACATAGAACCCGATGGTAGAAATGTATAGATGTATCAAGTTCTTATTTTAACGTATTTAAACACAGTATAAATTTCCTAAAATTCAAGAATAAATGTTGATTCTAAAATTGGACTTTTTCGAACGAGTTAGAAAATAAAACTGTTTTTCTCATTTCTGAATATAATCCTAAAATATATATACATATGAACGTAATTTTACAGAAACAATTTGATAAATGTAGACAAAGCATGGCGGAACTACAAAAGTTTTACCGTGACTGTGTCAGCTGTCAACAGAGTCAAGCGAATTATATGGAATGATACAGTACAAGAACTTGGAAAACTGTAATTACCAGTACTTTGACAGCTATAGAAAAAAGCGTATAAAGTTATGCCTGTTGATAATTGGCACAACTGGAATTTTAAAAAAAATGTGGATATAGTTGAGATGTCTTTGAAAGTTCACGAAGAACTGACATTGTTTGAAAACATCGCGTTTAAGAAGCCTGCTAAGAAATTGAGAAATGTGTTGCCGAATTGGGGAGAATTTGATTTACGTTTCCCACGGATAAACATCAGATACCTAGGAGAAACATGGAAACGCATGAAATAATAATAATAATAATAATAATAATAATAATAATAATAAAAGCAGCTGTATTGTCATAGAACACTTGTGTAAATGTTTGATAAAGTCCATTTGCGTTGCAAAATAAATCAAAATTAAATTGAGCAGACACAAAACCAGAAATGGCCTGAAGAATTCTAAAAGGCAGACAGACTGGCAGTTTATACTGTCGCCGTCTGGCAAAACACAAAGCTGACCATTAAGTCGGGAAGCACTGAGTTCCAACACTAGCCAAACATTTCCTTTGACGTCTCAGGCAAAATATTATTGGATGCAAGAAGGTAGTTTCTAGCATATAAATTATCGAAGCCGTTCCCCAACTTTTACTTCAAGAAGCTTTTATTTTTACAAGCTGGAATTTATTATGACTTATATCGAGTGACAACAAGTAAATTCTGATCTTGAGAATTTGGTTTATTATATGCGTTGTGGTGCAGTAGGGATCGACTCTGAACGAAAATTTGGAGGGCCGTGTTCAAATTTCACTTGAATTCGTTGCATTTACTTATGTGCAAATACCATTGGGAAAGGTATTAATCCACCTCATTCCTCCAGCCGTAGGTCAAATAACAGGACAGATTGGGTTCTATAGCTTTGGTTAGTAACCAATCTACCACAGAAAATAATGGTAACCTACTGTGTGAAAATATTTTACCTAGTCAGTAATGTTTTTTTGAGACATAAACATCCACACGCGTAACACGTGTGGCACTAAACTGAGTTTTTAAGACCTTCTTCAGAACATAGCTGAAGAGAGTGGAAAGAAATGAACTCCATATAAACTACAAAAAAGCTAAATACATGATCATCAGTAAAAGTAAAGCCCATAATTCCAACTACAAGTGAGGGATGCTCAAACCAATCAGTTACAGAAAATTAATTACCTGGGAAGGGTTCTAACATATAACGGAAACTGTGACACTGAGATCTGAAGAGGGATTGGCATACATTCTAGAAGCTGAGTATAATAATGAGAGACAGGACAATTTCGTGAGAAATTAAAAAAAAACGTCTGTCCTTCAATATGGCAGCTACTGCTGGACAATCTTCTTAAAGATGAGGTAGATATTTGAAGCAGACGAAATGTTGTATTACAGAAGTATGCTGAGGATATCATGTACCGAACCTGTGATCAACGATGAGATTTTGGCAAGGATGGGGACGAAAAAGAAACTAGTACTTAAGAAAAAGACAGCTGAAGATCTTGGGACATGTAATAAAGAAAGATGTCTTGGAGAATCAGATAGAGGTAAAGAGAGACAGAGGAAAACAACGCGTAACATACTTGATTGTCTTTAGCAAATGGATGGCAGAACGCGATTTTGGTGGAGTAGCAAGAAAAAGCGTGCTAAGAGCCACAAGAGACAGGGATATGTGGAAGCCCCGAAGAGACAAAAAAAGTTGTTTTTTTTTAAATAGATGTTAGTTTCAGTCCTAAATAATTTCCATCTCTGTTTATCAACTTAGTTCTGCTAAAAGTACAAAAATACAATTATATTTTATTCAGTTATGTGTTAGACATTATTTGTTATGACTTGTTTAAACTACTTAGCCTTTCGATACCTTTGGCGTAGCTGACAGTGAAATCTCTTAAATCTGGTTGTCATTATAGAACATTTTCCCCATCCGCAAAGGTAATAATCGCTTAATTCAGGATAAGGAGAATATGGTGGGTGGGGGTGAAAAGACCAGCTGAGTTCCAATACCCTGTTTTTCTCGCTATATGGAACCTTGTTTGTCATATAGCAGATTAAGATTTTTTCTATTGACGAGCCTAAATCACTTTTAGACCAAACGTCGACGGGCATGTTGCAGCTTCTGGACGTACAGATGTAAATTTAGTGCGTCATTCCGCTTTAAAAGCCCTAAATGAGTACTACCGCGACAATCCCATTACTAAGAACATTACATTTCCTTGGTGGAGCTCAGGTTTTAAGGAGTATAAAAAATTAAAGTGCATGGGAAGTGTTTTGACTGAGGATGGAAAATGCGAAGATCAAAAGACGCATTGGCATGGCCAAGGACGTATTTCAGAAGCTAACCAGAGTTCTTAGAGACAGGAAAATCTCATTAGAAACGAAGAAGCGAGTGCTGAATTGCTACGTGATATCTGTTCTTCTGTATGGAAGTGAATGCTGGACAATCTCATCAAAGAAGGAGAAGCTTGAGGCAGCAGAAATGTGGTTTTACAGAACGATACTGAGGATACCATGCACAGAGCACGTGTGCAACGATGAGGTGTTGGAGAGAATGCAAACGAGAAAGAAAAATGATGATAAATATCAGGAAGAGACCAATGAGGTTCCTGGGACACGTAATGAGGAAGAAGGGCCTGGAGAACTTGATACTCACAGGTCGGATAAATGGAAGAAGAGACAGTCGAAAGCAGCTCGAGACGTACTTGTTAGGTCTGAGCAAATGGTTGATGGAGTAGGGATTAGAAGAGATACCAAATGAAAGATTATTGAGAGCAACATGAGACAGAGCCAAATGGAAGTCCGTGATGGCCTACGTCTTGAAGAAGGAGGTAGACGTTTATTCTTTTTCACTCTGTTAGTATTTGTGTCGAACATTACGATATGTTAGTATATTTCAAACGTATTTTAGCCACCATGTCTGATGAGGTTGTAATTGGAATTACATGTTAAAAATCATACGCTCTTCACGTAGCATCCTTTAAATATTTGAACGTTGTCTACACTTATCTTTTCGGTGTGCTGATTATTTTGATATTCTCTGAAATAAAGGGTGAGATTGGTAAATAGTCACCATTTGTAATTTTTAATTTAGCGCATCTGCTTTGTTTTTGATTCTGTCTAGTAGTAGGGTCAGTTGAGCACTATCTGTGAGTAAAAAGGACTATAATGCAAGTATCGCCGCAAAAGTTTCCTTTGACGACTGTGGCAAAAATATTATCGGGTGATAGAAGGAAAATTCTGTCACAGAAATGGTTCAAGTTATATTTTTTAAAACTTATGAATCTGGTAGTCATTATAGAACTTTTTTCTACATCAGTGATCGGAAAAGCTGAGAGTAAGTTAGTGCAGAGTAAAGGAGATATTGGAGGTGAATTCTAAAACCGTGTTATTCTTGCTGTATGAGGCCACGCAGAGTCATATAGCACAACAGCATGATTCTCACTGACGAGAGCAGGGCACTTTAGACCTATCGTCGACGGACACGTTGCGGCTTCTGGACGTATAAATCCGCATCTTCTTCATCATTTTCATTTAAAATTTCTAAATGAATGCTATCCCACTAATACGAACATTACATTCCTTCCATAGAGCTCAGGGTTTAATGTCGGTGGCATAAATTTATTCTTTGTCAATCTGCAGTTATTTTTGTTGAACATTGTCTAATTGGAAAGGCTGATGAAATGTAATTCTACAGAAGGATGCTGAGGATCAGTCAGTCAGTTAAGTGCCATACGTGATACACGCTTGGGCGATCATATCTCGAAAGAGACATGACTGACTTGGTAGAAGATTATTCCGCGGTAGGCTGCCATTACTTTCTGCTGTAGACTGGTTACCAAACAAGGCTATAGAACCCAATCTGTTATTTAACCCGTAACGGGAGGGAGAGGAGACGGATTAATACCTTTCTTAAAGGTATTTGCGCGTAAGTGAATGCAATGAATTCAGCTGGAGTCCGAACTCGGCTCCTCGATTTCTCGTTCCGAGCCGATATCTACTGCACCACAACGCACATTCAATGCTGAGGATGACATGGACAAAACGTGTGAGGTTTTGAAAAGGATGAAAATGAAAATAAAAAGGAACCTTATATAAGATATTCCATTAAGACTGATCGAATTTAGCAGTAAATAAAACAGTGATATTTGTAAGATTTTGTTGATTTCAATAATAGATCATGTTATTTCTGTCTTGTCAATAATATGTTAAATATAATATTATCCATTTTTACTGATGTCTCTGGATAGTTGCTTCCCAATCTCAGCAATATGCTTTATTATATCATCTTTTAGCTGCTGAATTCTTGTTGGCTTGTTGGCGTAGACATTACATTTGAGATGACACCAAAGGAAAAAGTCTATAGGTGTCAAGTCGTGGTGGCCAACTAACATCACTGTTTCGAGAAATGATGTGACCTGGAAACTTATTCAATAAAATCAAATGAGTTTTTGTTTAAACGTCCATTTTCGTAATAGGCTCTGATAACTTTAACACTTTGTTCGATTGTTAATCTTTGCATATTTAAAAATTGTCAAAGAAATTGATGAAAATCATTAAACCTTTAAACTTAATTCACATTTAATATCGGTCCAAGTTATTGGAACCCTATATAATTAACACTAGGAAAAATAGCTGAAGTTTCTTGTACATGTAATAAGGAAAGAAAGAGAATCTGATACTCATAGGACAGACAGAGTGAAAAGAGGCAGGAGAAAGCAATGCATGACATACTTAATTAGATAAAGAAAATGGATGGCAGATTAGGGTTTGGGAGGAGTAACAAGATGAAGTGTGTCAAGAGCTACAAGGGAGAGGTAGATGTGGAAAGCTATGGTCGCCTACGTCCTGAAGAAAATCGTTTTGCGTTACTCTATTCCAAATTTTCTCTTATCCCCTATGTCTGATTAGGATGAGACGTTCCTCATCACAACAGGTTCCCAAAAACAGAAATTACTTTTAGCTAAACCTAATATAATTTTCTTTTTCTTTTTTTTTCTCTTTCTGAGCAATTCCCTGTTCATTATTCATGTATTACATGCTTTGTGTTTTTTGTCTTTGTCATGAGGCTTTCTCTGGTCTACTGGGTGCATCTTCAAATGACATTATCAGTGGCTCACCAGCATCTTCGCAATTGGTTTCGATATATTTCCTTCTATTTACGCGCGTATCGTCGGTCTTTATCATATCTGAGGTGTAGAGTTTGTGTATCTTCCTGGCCGTCACTTCATCGATTGAAGATTCTGACCAGCCTACGGTTCGGGCCGAAAATATAAGACTATCGTCTTTGTGGAGAAGTTCAAAGTAATTCTCTTTAAATCTGCATCTCTCTATTCGAACGGCGTCATAGTCAGAAAGGCTTAAGTTGTACATAACTGGAAAACATATTCTCTGATGTTCTACGTAGGGAAAAAATACAGTGACTCCACCATTTTGAATCCGTTAAGCCTTTTGCTGTGTAACGGTAAACTTAGTAAATCTTAAGAGGAAAAGCGAGAAATATACAGAAGATAGAAGGGAATGGAAGAACAATTCTAGTTGCACAAAAGAGAGTAAAGGAAGTAATGGAGACGATTGGAAAAGTAAACGGACAAACAAAGAAGAAGAAGAAAAAAGAAGAAGAAGAAGAAGAAGAAGAAAAAGAAGAAGAAGAATGGACGAAGAAAAAATGAATAGGGTAGAAATAAAAGTTAATTATTGTAAGGAAAAGACCAAATGAAGAATAAGATGAAGCGTATCTGGAAAGAAGGGAAAAAAAAGAAAGTATAAGCAAGAGAAGGAAAAAAGAATAAGACTAATAATAGCAAGAAGGAGAAGGGCAGTAAGAAAGTAAGAAGAAATAAAAAGAGAGAAAAACAAGAAAGAAAGGAAGAGAAGAAGAGAAAATAAGAAGAAAAAGAGGAGGTGGCAATGGATAAATGGAAAATAATAGAAGTAATAAAACGAAAACGATGGAGTACAATAAAAAAAGAGGTCGAAAAAAGAGAAAAGAAGAAAAGAGAAAAATAAATGAAAGAGCAAAAAAAAAAAAAAGATCCATAAAATATATCTAAAGAAGAACTTGAAAAGAAAAGGAAAACTGACAAAA
This sequence comes from Ascarosepion bandense, assembly GCA_037127315.1. Lineage (NCBI taxonomy): Eukaryota > Metazoa > Mollusca > Cephalopoda > Sepiida > Sepiidae > Ascarosepion > Ascarosepion bandense. Next base: position 20,836 of record JBBBDQ010000231.1, on the reverse strand, counting down.
GTGAATATTAAAATCCAGATGAATACTTTTGTATTAAAGTAGAGAACCACATTATCCACAGAGAGATTCTGTATTAAATTACAAAGCGTAAATGATCATGACTCTCCTTAGATTTCTACCTCTTTATAATCTCTAAAATGGTCTTGCGTGACCAAAATGCCAATCGCATCTCCCGGCTAAAGAAGCTGTTTCTCTCAAGGTAAACAACGTTTAGTGACTTTTTTTCAGAAGAACGTATCGATCGTGGAAGGTTACTATTATTTTAACAGTTTAAAAATATGTAAAAATTAAACCCGTTTAATGAGTAAAAGATACATAGATACCTGCACCCATTTTCGATACCTAAATTTAAATTGAAATTTTAAAAATAAATAAGTTGGCAGCCAATTTCCCTGACGAGCCATAGGGCGAAACCGTAGTTGGCTCTTGCTTGGATTTTCTGTCTTTGTTTGCTCTACATTCGTATTGAGCGCTTTAGTTTTAGGGTTTTCGTCTTGGTGTTTTTTTTCTTTCTTACGAGTACTTGACTTTTGTTTATGTACTTCGTTTGCTTCTTTTTTTACCCTTCTTTTCCCTCCGAGTTCTTTCTCGATGGGTTGTACAAGACAATTTAAATTATAGCTTAATTAATACCTATTTTGGCAGAGTTAGTTCTGTTACTATTGGTATTGTTATTACTATAGTTTATATATATATATATATATATATATATATATATATATATATATATATGCAGGTTTCATTAAAAATAACCGATAAGTAATTAAGTCTTTTATATATTCTTCCCTGAGATTTTATATTTTTTCTTTCAGTCAGTTACGTGCCATACGTGATACAAGCTTTAGAGGCATGACTGACTGGGCAGAAGATTATAACGCAGTTATTTGCCATTGCATTCTGAGGTAGACTGGTGGCCACTCAATGCTATAGAACTCAATCTGTTCTATTATTTATCCGATAACTGGAGGAAAGAGACGGATTAATACTTTTACCAAGGGTATTTGTGCGTAAGTGAATGTAAGGAATTCTAATGGAATTTGAACTCGGCTCGCTGATTTGTCGTATTGAGTCGATATCCACTGAACCACAGCGCACATCATTTAAAAAACAATTATTTCTTTTTTACAGAACATAAATTATATGAAAATTGTCCAAGTGTTTTTAAAGCAATTTCAGCTATACTTTTAGCCGTTATCAAGGATGATTTTTATTTTACGTGTAACTTAATGTGCATAGTGTTTATATATGTTTGTTGAGTCATTTGAATGTTTTTTTATATTCCGAAAAATGTTATATATATATATATATATATATATATATATATATATATATATATATATATATGGATTAATTAAACATTGCAACAACAGATTTTTAGGTTTCAAGATAGATTCCCTTCATCAGACAATGTTTGATGTTGGTTGTACAGGTGATTTACATTTAAATAGAAAATGCTTCCACGAAATCTTCCCTGAAATCTTACGTGCGTTGATTGGTAAAGATGTCTGATTTAAAGATGGCATCTCTCCGTTGTAGGAGTTTGTAGGTTTTCCAAAAGTTTTCTGAAAGTATGAAGGCCAATCGAAATTATAATATACTATTTAACTATATATATATATATATATATATATATATATATATATAATTATATATATATAAACATATTTTCATCTCAAATACGGCTATCCATTCTATTCAAAAGTATTAATGTTAAACAAATACATATTCCAAAAAAATAATATATATATATATAGATGTATGTATGTATAAGAAAACACAACTCATAATTTTACACATTATTTAAAAAAAGAAACGTTTTATAATAGAAGGATTTTTAAACTGAAAGTCAATTGACGATAGATACATCAAATCAGACATATAACACAATACAGAAAAAAAGAATTAAATCGCACATACATAAAACATTTACCAATAAATTTGACTCATGCAATGCACGTGCCCAAAACAACATTCAGACAAAACCCAGACAGAATTAATCACATTATTTCGGAAAGAATATATACGTATACAAAAAAGAAAGGAGACATAAACATATACAGTCAGGCATTTTAGCTAACACAAATATTTTATTGTAGAAAATAAGAAATCTTTTTTTAAATTAAAAAATTTTGGATAAGTAATTGACGGATCTTACAACACTTTGATCCATGTTTGTAGGATCTTAGTAGGTATTCATAGGTATGAATAGATCTGGACATAATTTCTGATCTTTCATTTATTAATTTTTTTTTGTTCTGTAAATAACATCATAGTTAACTTTTCCTCCTGGCACAATCTGCATACATTGCAACTGTTTTAAGGTTTGGCTATTTTAACTATATTTCCAGTTATGTCATTTTTTCCATTTTTCAGTTTTACTTTCAACACATGTCTAGCCAGTTTGGTGCAATTTTAAGGCTTTTCAATTTAAATGTAGATTTATATATATAAAATGTCATTTCGAAAATATCGGAACTGTTGCTATAGTTACGGAGTGAATACCCGCCAAGTAAAGACGCTTGGTGCAAATAATCGTTGAACTCTCCGGCGCATTACATTATGTTTAAACGATCTCTCTCACTCTTCCTCGCTCTCTCCCCTCCCTTTTTATATCAGTCCTTGAAAATATGTATGTAAAGTGTGGTAATCTCACCACACCACAGTGGCTCCTTAGTGACCATGGCTTGTGCAGCCTTTTGGAGCAAGGACAATATTTCCGATGTCACAACCATCATATTCTTCAGACCTTGACTTTTGCGATTATTTGTCTTCAAATATCAAAATCAATTCAACTTTAATGAAACAAGATCTCAAGCCGTCGATGAGATCCAAGACGATACATATTAGCTCGCTATGGTGGAAAATCAGTTTCAAGAATGCTAACATCAACAGAATTACATTTAAGGAATTTAAGAAAATATGTGACTGTCCATATTTTCAATAACTGTATAAAATTCCAGCTTGATTCGGGTTCTGACCTATCGATCATCAACTGGCGTACTTGGCGAAAGTTAAACAAGCCGACCCCATTAAAAACGGATAAAACAGCAAAATCTGTAATTGGCGTGAATATTAACATCTTAGGCGAGATGATCCTTACAGTAACACTAAATAGAGTTACCAAATAGCTGAAATCCTACGTACTAAAAAATTCGGATAACCTATTCGGAACGGATTGGTTGGAAAAAATCAATCTATGGGATTGCCCAATGAGCACTTTTTGCCAAAAAATAGAAAGTATAACGTCCAATTTGACAATTCTCAAAAAGGAACTCACACAACAGTTTCCCCGTTTTTTTCTGGCGGCCTTGGGAAAGGTTCTAAATTAAAAGCTAAGTTCAAGGTGAAGGACGGTGCAAGACTAGTTTTCAAAAAGAAACGGAATGTCCCTTTCGCTGCTCTAGAGCAGATCAACAAACTGTCAGATGGTTCGCGAAAAGCCATAGCACACGCATCTATATCTTTAGTACCATCAGAGAAACAATATTTCCAAATAGAGAAAGATGCTCTACGGACAATATTCGCTGTCACAAAGTTCCATCGACACCTACATGGAAGACGGTTCATACTGCAAACGTACCATAAAACTCTAATAACAATCTTTGGTTCGAAGAAAGGCCTACCGGTATATACGGCGAATAGACTACTTCGTTAGGGAACGATTCTCTTGAATTATAACTTTAAGATCGAGTTCCTAACATCTAAAAATATTTGTCATGCGGACAGTTTATCGAGACTCATTCCTAAAAATACGGAAGTTTTTGAAGACTTCATCATTGCTACACTAAGGACGAATTATGAAATCAAAAATATGACTGTGAATACAATTAGAGAGCTCCCAGTTACTTTGGCCGACATAAAAAGGGCGTCTCGAGAGGATGACTTCATCCAAAGTATAAAAAACAAAATTCGCAACAAAGACGTAAATGTGTCTGAAGTTTTCTCCCTCTTTGAAGATATCCTACTGTATAATGGCCGAGTAGTGATTCCAAATAGCCTACAGAGAAAAACCCTCAAGGATTTTTATATGGGACATACGAGGAAGAGTCGTACGAAAAGGCTCATGTGATGCTACGCATGTTGGTCAAATATGAACAAAGACATAGCAGACATGAAATAATCTTGTAAGGGATGCGCACTTGCAGCAAAATCTCCGACCTCGACGTTCAAACCATGGCCAAACACAGACCATCCATGGCAGAGAATACATGTGGATTTTGTAGGGCTCATAAACAACATGTACTGCGTTATTGTTGTGGGTAGTCACTTAAATTAGTCTGAGGTCCTGCAATGTAAAAACAATTAACCACCAACTGCACGATCGGATTTTTCCACGAGCTATTCGCGCGTTTAGCCGTGGTAGATTGTGTATTGACAGATAATGGCACTCAATTCACATCAAGTGAATTCCGAGACTTTTGCAAGTCGTATCAAGTGAACCACATTACGACGCCTCAGTGTCACCCCGGGTTGAATGGTCAGGCCAAGAGTTTCGTGGACACCCTAAAAAGAGCTCTACAAAAAGGCATTAGGCACACCGACGGATAGAGCATTACAACAGTTTCTGCAGGTGTATAGGATAACCCATAATCCTAACATGCCTATGGGACGCTCGCCTGCAGAAACAATGTTCGCAAGAAACATCAATTCCGTTTTGATAAACTCATTCAACGGCAAGCGAAGTTCAAGAAAACCGTCTCGCTCCCTAAGAATTACTTTAATCCTGGCGACAAAGCCCTTTTTAAGGCTTACAAAAACAACACTGCATTCTGGGAAGTAGGCAACATCAAACAGAGAATTGACGAACTGGTCTATATTGTCCAGGGATCGAAAAACATCTATAAACGCCGTATGAACCAGCTCAGGAAATGCCGTTTGAATGAATCTGATAAGTCACCACAAAATATCTGCGAAGAGCCGATCGACGTAATATTCGAACATTTCGATCTTGACACACGCCAAGTCTCTCCGGCAATACGACGCTCGGGGTGAAAGAGAAAATTTCCTCAACCACTCGACGTGAATCCCAAGAGGAAGAAGTATTAAAAAAAAGAAGAAAACTCTTAGAAGTCGGGTGTTGTTAGACCGATACTTATCTACATCATGGACACTTCCAGTACTAAATAACTATATGAATGGTAGTAATATGGGATTAGCACCAGCAGTGCTTCTGTTGACACTGTCAGCTCTCTTCCTTCGGGTAGAGGGCGCTTTCTGCTTCCGAGCAGAGAGCAATAACCCTGTCGTGGTTCCGCCGAAGTGTAGAAGCACGACTGGGCAAAAATAGACAGGCATTTTTTGACTTAGCCATATAGCCCGGAAATTCCAGTTTCACATGTTGCCCATACTGGGAGGGAGAGCTAAATAATGTAGCACCAGTAGTGCTTCTGTTGACACTGGCAGCACTCTGTCATCGGGTAGAGGGCGCTCTCTGCTTCCGAGCAGAGAGCAATAACCCAGTCGTGGTTCCGCCGAAGGGTAGAACCACGACTCGGTAAAAATAGACAGACATTTTTTGGCCCGGCTATATGCCCGGGATTACCCACTATAAAATGACCATGTGTCACAGCTAGCCTTGCGTGGGAAGGCTGGTAAATACCGTAGCACCAGTAGTGCCACCTTTGTCACTGTCAGCTCTTTGTCTTCTGGTTGAGAGCACTAACGCAGTCGTGGCTCCGCCGAATGGTAGAGTCACGACTGGATAACAATAGACAGATATTTTTGGCCACAAAAATTACCTTGTGTCACATTTCGCCTTATGTGGGGAGGCTGACTAAATATTGTAGCACCAGTAATGCTCAGTCGCGTACGACTACCAATATCGGACACTTACACTTACACTATTCTTTGTAACCTTTCTGTTTAATATATCTTTCTTTGCCTCTAACCCGTGTTCCGTGTTTTTCTTCCGTGGCCTCCGCTTTGGTTCCACATCAATATATATATATATATATATATATATATAGACATGTCAGATGATTTAAATTGAAAACATTGTGTCCCGTTGATTCTCGCGGATAATCTTTCGCGTATTATAATTGAAAGATATCTGAAATGAGCTGTAATGTTGACAGATGTTATCATTGTTCATTTCTGGATGTTTCCAAGTACTTTCAATCACATTCCAGGATCATCTTCAGAAGTGTGAGTTGTGATAACAAAAAAGCTTACCGTAAATTTTATCCTGCTCCCAATATTACGGTTGACAATTTGCTTAGCGTTAATTCGAACGTGAAAATTATCCAAAATGCGATTTTTTATATGCTGCAATGTCATGGTCATGTAAGCATGAAAACAATAATTTTAGAACATTTCTACAGTATTCATAGCTGATTCCATTAGTCAACAGCTTAAGATTTTAATGAATATTGCCTCGAGAACCTGTAGTTTGCTTTTGTTATTTTCTTGATGTAGGCTAGTTGTGTTATCGATCATTATTTTTGAAGCAAGAATAAAAAGTTACAGTAATTTTTAGCATCACAATTTTGCGGTTATTTTTTGTTACCACAACTCACACCCCTGAAGATCATCTCAGGAGATTGAAAGTATTTGGGAATATCGAGAAATTAATAATAATACCATCAGGCAACGTTAGGGCTCATTTCTGACATTTTTTAATTATTATATGCGGAATATTATCTGGGAATATAAACGGATTTTGCGTCCTGGGCATGACGGTAAACTGCATCCGGCAGCAAGGTCACTTATTGAGACGTTTTCAGGAGTATGGAACCACATCTTAATTGCTGTTGTTCCCAGATCCACCCTAACTCGGAGTGGTAGCCCCTGTTAGGGTCTCAGCTATGGGCAATTAGTTAACCCCTAAACTGGAGTTAAAAACTATGAAAGTCTAAAAATACACTTTTATAGAATTATATATATAAAAATGGAATTTATAGAAAAATATATATATTTGAAAGAAAAATATTATCAACAATATATTTTTAAAGAAAAAATGATTACCATAATACATTTTTGAAGGAAAAAACCAGCAAAACATTTTTGAATACAAGACTAGAAGACATTTTCATTGTTTTTTTAAATAAAAAAGAATAAAAACAAAAATGTTCATTAAAATATGAATAAATCAACCTTCTCACTAAAACCAAACATTAAAAATACTTTAAAATCCACTCTTTGGCATTAAATGACCCCCAGAGGTTGATATGCCGTTAAACTAAACTCAAATTCAAACTGAAAGAACGGATTTTATTAAAAATAGGCAGACACAATGTTTGCAGTTTATTTAATCTGACATGTCTAAAAGAAAAGTTGGTACCTAAATAAACAATATACATATATAGTTCTTATTTGTTACTTTGGTATTACAAGAAATTTTGTTGAGATCACTCTCACTTGCCACCTGCACAAGGAATTGTCAACCCTTAAAATTTACATCGCCAATTTTGTATAGCAATAGAGATGATAGGTTTTACATCCTTCATTCAGATATTTGGTCATTTAATATTTCATCTTTGTTATTCGAGAAGCTATAGAAACATTATCTTTGTTGAAGTCCTTCTAGTGCGGGATTGGTAAATTCCAAATCGACCTCACGGAAGAAGATTTAATCGCTCACATTTGGCACAAGTAGAATTTAAGTTGGCTAAACTATAAATCAATAAAATTGCCATAGCAACCCCTTCGTTTAAAAGTGGATTCTGAATTGCGTTCAGGTGAACATATGAGTAGATATCAAAAGGTGCCGTTGACGTTTGAAGTCACAAATGTTTTAAAGTAAAGCGTTTTATCAATTTTCAACGGTATTTTATGCATTGAAAACCACGAAGAAAGCTGTCATTTATTATCAGCAGTAACTGAAAGCATTACTAGTAGACAAGTGTTACCGTGTGTAACATTAACTTACGCTTGCGGTAAAGAACCTGGTGAATTTTACCCGCTTCGATAGGGCTCTAGTTATATCGTCTATGCGTATAATCATGACTCACTTTTAGTAGTTATTGGATAGATATTTCTTTTAATCATTTCACCCCAAGCAAGGCATTCCACTGCCACTATTGCGCAGTGGGCTACACAAGGGAACGTGCTGAGAAAGAGTGGTTAGTTATAGCAAATGTCGGAAGGAGTGTGGTAGACGGATGGGGATACCGAGAATGGAGGTTGGGTAGATGCGTAGAGTGTTCGAGGGAATGGATGCGAGTTAGTGTGATAGATGTTTATCGACCTTACATTTAAATTCCTGGAGATTGTAGCTGTCGGGTAAGTAAGTATATGGAAGGGAATTCCACAGGTGGGAAGTGCGAGAAAAGAAGTTGTTAGAGTAAAAATTGCGGTTACATTTTATCTGTTTCACTGTAAAAGGGTGGGACCTAGTTGCTAATCTAGGATCTCTTGCAAATTCATACTTAGGGGGCACCAGTGAACTAAGTTCATCAGAGCAGAAGCCTTGAAAGTATTTATAGAAGAGGCACAGGGAAGCCATATCACACCGGTGAGAGAGTGACTGCAAACTGGCTGCCAAGTCGGCATCGATCACATTACAGATATTTCGTTGGATTTTGTCAATGTCCCCGAGAATAGCAGGGGCACCCGACCAGATATAGCAGCAGTATTCAATACACGGGCGGATGGTAGATTTATAGATGTGCAGGATGGACTCAGGCGGGAAAAACTTCCGGGCCTTGCACAGAGAACCGACTTTCATAGCAGTGGATTTAGCAATGGATTCGATATAGTCATTCCTCTTAAGGTCCGCTGAGAGTGTGAGGTATAAAAACAAAAGATTAGGAAGACGGAAGATAACGATTGTCATTGCTTTTAAATTTCTGAACATTAATATTGACTGGAAAGCAAGAGGCCAGAATATATTTCCACAAGTGAGAAGTGCAAGAGAAGACATTGTTAGCAAAGAACTTACAGTTACACCTATCTATTTAAGCTGTTAAATTATGAAACCTAGCTGCAAATTTTATCAGTCAGTCAGTCAGTTACATCACGTGATGCACATTTGGATGATCATGTATAAAAAGAGAACTGACTGACTGGGCAGAAGATTTTTCCACAGTAGGTTGCCATTATTTTCTGCGGTGAACTGGATGCCAGCCAAGGCTATAGAAGCCAACCTGTCTTGTTGTCTTGTTTAATCTATAGATTGAGAGGGTGACAAACGTTTACCGTTGAATATTAACATAAATTTGCATCAGCTGTTAGTAAAATACAACAGATGATATAAAATTAAAATGATCCACTGACTATTTCGAACGCATTTCGAAATCTCTAACGAAATCACTTTATTATTCTTGTTGCGCTGGGTTTGGTTCCACACACAGATACTTCACAATGTTTTAAAATTGACTTGTCTTTTAGACTTGAAAAATAAATGCTTCTCTGGAATCCAATGTTTTTTTTATTTCACCTACCAAATCCTAAAAGAGCTATGAAGAATTTATAAGAATAATGTAAAACATATTAATAGCTACAAGTGATGAGAAATTATGAAGAGCTATGATCATCATCGTTCTGAAGTGACACTGCACGGAGAAGAATTGTTTGATTCTGACATCTTTGATCTGCTCTTTGTCTCGTATCCTTGGTTGCTTCATTGCTAATGACCATTCATTCCGTTTTTATATAGTAAATAGATAGTCATGTCTCATAATACTTTGTTTAAGTTCTGGAAGAAACATTATCTCATTCATTTGAGCTTTCAGATGTTCGCCGCTTGTCATAACACTTACTATATATTTAGATTTCTGCAAGATTGATTTTGACGTCCCCTGTTCGTATCTTTCATCTTGAATTATTTCTCTAGTTAATAGCCATTCTTTGTATATCTGATAAATTCATTACCTGTCCGTATATAAGCGGTCTGCTGCCAGTAAGGATTCTAGGTTACTCTTGAATTCAGCAGATATACAAAGATTGAAAGGGGCGTAAGACAAGGATGTGTCTTTTCACAGGATCTGTTCAACTTGTACAGCTAGAATATTTTGAGGACCCTAGACGTTCTGACTGGATTTGTCATCGGGGGGCCACAATTTAAACTACCTAAGGTACGCAGATGATATAGTGCTTATAGCAAACACAGAAAGGAAACTATATGACCTCCTATAGATAGAAGCTGAAGAGAGTGAAAAGAAAAAACTACAAATAAACTGCAAGAAAACCGAATGCATGTTCATCAGTAAAAAGGGCAGCCCAATATGCCAAATACAGTTTGGGGATACCAGATTCAAGCAGGTACAAAAATTTAATACCTGGGAAGCATTATAACAGAAGACGGAAAGAGATACAAAGGCGAATTGGCATGGTGAAGGAAGCATTCCAGAAGTTAAGTAAAGTATTAAGAAACAGGACAATTTCGCTAGAAACAAGGAAGAGAGTACTGGATTGCCATGTGTTATCATTTCTTCAATATGGCAGTGAATGCTGGACAATATCATCAAAGATGAAAGAAAAGCTTGAAGCAACTGTAATATGGTTCTACAGAAGGATGCTTCAAATATCATGGTTCTAGCAATGACGAGGTTTTAGTAATGATGGAAACAAAAAGAAAATTGATGCTGAGCATCAGGAAAAGACAACTGAAGTTCCTTGGACATGTAATGAGGAAGGAAGGCTTGGAGAACCTGATACTAAAAGGCCAGACAGAGGGAATAAGAGACAGGGGAAAACAACAGTTAACATATTTGAAGGACCTAATCAGGTGGACGATAGAACAAGTGTTGCATGTTGTAACAGGAGAAGGCGTGCTAAGAGCCACCAAGATACGAACACGTGGAAAGACATGATCGCTTACGTCCTGAAGAGACAAGGCACATAGAAGAAGAAGAATAGCCATTCAGATTCTCATTCTATATTCTAACAATTTTTAGTTCGTATGCTAATTAATAAAATTCTTATTAGTTAGCGAACTTCTCTTGCGTTGATTGTTACTAATATAACATCATTAAATGTCTATTTGAAATAATATTTAACATATACGCTTGGCCGATAGGTCATAAGCTCAATATTAAATCTTTGAAAAGTCGAATCTTGCAGTATCAGAAGATCTGAATTCTACTGGAATATCTGTCTTTTGTGCAGTTTGTTATTTCCCTTCTAAAATCATTCTATTTAAGCATTAAAACGTGGATAAATCTTGTAGGGAAGGAAGACACGGTTGAATAATGGATATCAATTCGATTGATTCAATCGTAAAATCGCGTTCGAATTGCATTCGAGATTACTGTTATGCTAATCATTTAGGAGGAAAAACATAGATAAATATCAGGATAGACTGGAGCCTTAAAGACTTGGTTGGCAACTAGTCTAGGAGACGGAAAACTATGATTTCAAACAAAACTGGAGAAGGTTGTGCGATACCAGGCTATAGCAGAAGTAAATATGTTGCCTCGACGACCATAAAATATTACGCATTCACTTATCCCGAAAGGTTTTACACAGCAAACGAGAAAGACCGAGAAAAATATTTTCCAAAGCTTGTTTATTTTTATTTTAATTATATAGATGTATTTATTTTGATTTTTTTACAAAATAAAAGTTAAGAGAACGAAGACATAATGCAGATATTAGATTCAAAACGAAATATAATTAACAGTATGAAACTCCTTGAAGACTTCCATGCACTATGGTGTGCGCGTCAAATTCTCGCCATTACTGCTTTTTATCTTCGGGAAATATGCATGGGAATATAACATCCTCTTTCCCTTGTTCTTCCACCTTTGTTTAGTGGCAAATATTCCAGAAAATGACGTAACTTACAATTTAAATAATGTTAAACGCTTGTTTTTTTTTTATTAATTGATTTTGTTATGTGGTTTATCAACCTTTTTCAATTTATTTAAAACCTAATGATATTTCATGGATTGTGAAACATTTTTTCTGATACTAGTGATTTTACTGAAAAAAGCCCGAATTTTTAACATCTGCCAGGAGAAAAACGCTGATCCATACCTTGTCCATAGAATGTTTGCGCATATAGAAGTAAACATAACAAACTAGAATGAAATTCTAAGTCGACAGCTGTTTACACCATCAAGTCTTTAATTGTGTTATTCCTAAGCAGTCAACCATCTAGGTACTAACCAAGTTTAACATTGCTTAACCTCGGTGATCGAACGAGAACTGCAGTTTGTACGTGATATGGCCGTAGGCTCATGAATTGTTGAGTTGTATCATAACCATTTATTCTGGAATAATAGATGAACGAGGCTCGTATGGATGGAAAAAGTTAAAATTATCAACTGATGATATCTGTTCATGTCCACCGTTTAAAGTCTAATTTGATGGCTGAATTTTAATTCTCCTAAGAATAAAGAAAAAAAAACATATAATACATTTTCATATGCAATATGTAAAGTAGATAAAAATATCAAACAGATAAAATTACTTGGGACAAAAAAGAGGCAAAAAATAAAACCAAGAAACAAAAGAAAATCCATCATTTACGAATTAAAAAATAAAATAATTAATACGGGTCTTAAATTTCACGCCTTCTTACATTATTTTTAAGGCCAAAATGTCCGTTTTTTTTTTGCGCTCAGAATTTTTCGACACGTTTTTCGTCCCAGCTATCGTCGATTTGCTGAGGAATTCATTTATTAATTGACAATAGAAATGTTTCCTGTCATTTTGTCGCCAAATTAATACAGGTTGTCGAGACGCTACCAGAGTTATCGCATCGCTATTATCTCGAGACAAATCGATTCCTCGTATAATTTGTTTTCACTGAATGCATATACAGATACACTACGAGGCAGTGCTAATTAAAATAAGTTAATTAAATACAAAGCCAATTATCATCTGTCAAAGTGAGGTACATATGTGTACGCAGGTGCGCTTAAGAAGCGATCTGTGTTTTCCAGGGGCATTTTTATCTAACAAGAATAGAATTTAATCACAATGGTAGGTTTGTAGCCGAGATGTTCAGAGAATCCAGATTATTGACTCATATGCAGACTCATATATATATATATATATATATATATATATATATATATATATAAATATATACACTACAGTTCAAATGTCTTAGTTTATTTTATAAGTCCAAAAAGTAATTGTTTTATACTTTAAATAAAATAAATTTATCATACATGGCCGTGAGATTTGTTCTTCTCTTCTGTTCGACATAATTAGGTCCATCATTTCACTTCCGACAAAGCGTTTGCCGTAAGCTTCCTAAGGAAAAATAAATAATGACTTCGTTGTTTTATATCGTCATTTATCTTCTGTGTTATGCAGTCCTTGTTCATATATATATATATATATATATATATATATATATATATATATATATATATATAGGCATGCGAATTAATAAATGTACATATGGATATTGTCACATACTTGATCAAGATGTTTACACGTTGATTTGATTATATTGCATTTTTATATCTATGGACAGATTCGGGTTATCTGCCCCAGATCATGACAAATGGAAAAGATAAATAAAAAAATAAATTAATATTGTTGTTCGATTGATCTAATGGAACAGCAACCTTCCCAGGTCTGCTTCAATATATCAACACTGGCGCTGACCAGCAATTCAAGGATGAACGTCGAGACGAGATGATTTTGATATAAAATATTAATAAATAATAACAGATCAAAATAAAAAAAAATATTTAAGTATGAATTAGAATGTCCAATGACCTGAACCTCAAAATTATATTCGAATACCCAACGTAGTCGAAATAGTCATTGACAATACACAACAGCAAATATTAATGAGTGCAGGCGACTACGAATGCAAAAGATTAACACAAGATAAAATGGTGTGAACCATATTATTTATAAACACGTGGTATGGTGTATCTAGTAACATAATATTCGTGAAAGTGCATGCGTGTTCTAACATGGGTCTAAAAACATAATAAATTATCTTTATATCACTTCCTTCTCTCTTTCTTTGACTGTCTTTCTTTTCTTTTCTCTCTTCCTCTTCTTTCTTTATACACTTGAAATGTATGTAATTTCGACTGTCTCTGTTTCTGTCAGTTGACTATTATATTTTCAGCAAGAAAATATTCTGAAATGTTCGCACATTTCTTTATTCTTTTCTTCAACCAGCGTCGTATTTTTGTATTCAAGCAATTCTGCTTTATCTTCAAAAAATCTCCCTTTATATGTTGACTTATCTGCGTCACTATCTGTCTTTCTTTTTTCTTTTCTTTCCTTGATAAACCACTCGGCTTTGCTTTTTCTTCTTTGAATAAATCGGAATCAACGTACGAATTATATCACAGATTTTCTTCTTATCTTTGTCTCTATCTTTCTTTCTTTCTTGATAAAACGATTAGGCCCCACTTTCTTCTTCTGCCTTTAACACGTACGAGTCAGCATTACAATCATATTACTGCTTCTTTCATCTTCGTCGCTACATTTCTTTCTTTATCGATAAACGGCTCCGCTCCGCATGCGTTTTGTTCTTTCAGCAAATATAAACCAGCATACAAATCTTCTCTTATCTTCGTCGCTATATTTCTTTCTTTCTCGATAAAATGCTCGACACTGTTTTCCTTCCCTTGTTTAACGAATAAGTATTTATAAGTTCGTTTTTTTTCTTATCCGGAGTTGCTTCAGACGAATTGATTAAATTACGCTAATATCTCAAATGCGTTTTCCCTTCATTCATCATTTATAAGCGCTCAGCAAATATGACTTGTTCTATCGATGAATCTAATTTATAATTATAATTATATTAATAAAGGGGTAATTTATAATTAGTATTAATAATAAAGATTTTCTGGGGAAAAGAAAGGAAGAATTGAAAAAATTAATGGAGAAAGAGACAAACACATAGAAGAATCTATGTTAATCTGTGTTAAAGCATTTGAGTAATTTTTTTGTATTGCCGCATGTTGTTGTCAACATTTTTGTTAAGTAAATTAGGACTATTTATTTTATTTAAGATGACAGATTTCTCTAAAAGACATACATTTCCTCTATCACCTTTTCCATTATAAGATTTGGTTTTAGTGACGATATTCCAGGTAATCATTGGGTTCTTACTGTTGTTTTTAATTGCTAATAATATTTAGATATAGCGGTGCTTTTACAATATTTTGCTATAGCTTAAAGACAACATATTGTTATTCAGACGATAATCACACTTATTTTCGGTGGCTCCAAAATAAATGTAAATTCGTTATCCGAATGGATGCGAGCTCTCTTGATAGTCATTTCGTTCAGGCCCTGGCCGTTTAATATACTCGGCTTATACTTTCGAGAGTATTAGTTTTAGTAGGATTACTATTATAATAATAAAGTAATAGTTATTGTGCAGGTTGAACAAATATTTATTTCATAACCTATTATTAAGTTGCGAAATGTATTTATCTAAGTTATTAAAGCAAATACAACTAACTTTAACATTGTTTTTGTTGAAAGAAAACTTTCACTGACGGTGAATTGTAGATATGTCTGTGAATTAAATTTAGGTAGAATTTTTCGATGTTTGTTTGGACATTACTGCTAAAGGGTGGGTTAAACCAAATAATATTACGTTACGTTTACGCGATTTCTGCCTACATTGTTTTAAAAGAGTATTCTAAATCAATGTTGAGTCTATTATTTTCTAATGTATTAATGTATTAAATTTTTGAGTTGTTAGAAACTTATTAGAGTTAGTACATAAACCAAATTTAATTGATTTTTGCAAGTATTTATTGGCTGGTTGTTTTGTTTTTATGGCATATCAACCTCGGTGGTTCATTACCAACTAAATTTTATGTATTTATTGCTGGTAATATCGTTTTCTTTCAACAATTTATTGTTGTTTTCTTATATAAGTTTTGTGTCTAGTAATACTTTTTTCTTTTCGAGTATCAAGATTCATTGGGATTTGTTTTTAAGGGCAGGGTCCCCAAGTCCTACCTTGTTATTTAACCCATAACTGGAGGGAAAGGAAGGATTAATACCTTTCCCAAGGGTACTAGTGTTTAAGTGAATGCAGGGTATTCAACTGGAATTCGAACTCGGCTCACGATTTCTCTTTCCGAGCTGATAACCACTGCAGTACAACGCACATACGTCACTAAACGTTTACAGCACCTGGTATTTCCAAGCGGTCATCCATCTAAGTACTGACCAGGCTCAACGTTGCTTAACTTCGGTGATCGAGCGAGAACCGGTGTATTCAGCGTGTTATGGCCGTAAACCTGCAAGTTATTAATTATACTCTGGGGGTGACTTGAATACTTGTTGATGTATTTATGATTATAGGTTATATCGACGAAATTTACAATAGCGCCAGTGGCGATATTATATTTTTTTAAACTTAAAATTTAAATCTTTTTTCTTCATGTAATTTTTGTGTATTTAACTTATACTCTTCATAAATTTAAAAAAATAGTACACTAAAATTGTAAGGGTAATGTGTTGTGGAGTAATGGATATCAGATCGAAATAAGAAATTAGAGAGCTGAGTTCGAATTCCAGTCAAGTATTTGCATTCATTTACGTGCAAATACTGTTGGTAAATATATTAGTCCCTCTCTTCTCTCTCCAGCTGTATGTTGAATAGCAGGACAGATTGGACTCTCTAGCCTTGGTTGGAGACTTTTCTACCACAGAAAGAAATGGCCCTTTACGCTTCTACTTTGTCAGTCATAGATCGAAAGAGACATGATCACCTAAACGTGTATAGCGTATGCCAACTAAGTGACCGAAAGATAGACAATGCTACAGACATTTATCTTTCGACTTTAGTTAAATCTTCTTTTGCGTGTAAAACTCTGATAAATCATTTCGGAAATTTTCAGCGCTAAAAAACGAACTGCGAATCCCACTGTGCGGTCTTTTTTTTGTTTTCCAAGAAAGATTTCCGTTTCCGCAGGACCTCAATTGCACAGATGCAGACACAAAAGTAAACTCTTATGATTCGTCGCATTCCTTTCCTTTACCACTCACACCTTGATGGAATTTTCTGTCCATACCTAAACTACCTCATCCCCGACTACACACTATTATTACCCATCAACTGGGAACTTGTAAAGTCTTTTAGTTTCGTGCAGAATGTATTTTTCTACGTTGGTTTTGATGTTTTGTATCATATTATATATATTTTTACTTTTATCAGATGGAGTCATACGACTTCTCCGTTTTTAGGGGAAAAATTTATAGTGACGAAATTATCATTCTAATTAGTCATCGTACATTGCAGTTAAGAATATATTTGGAGTATACTAACTTTTCTTTGTTTGACCCAAAAGTTTATGCAGTTGATTAAAGAAACAAAATTTTCTCGTTCATGAAAGCTCAAGGCTGCACACAGAAAGAAACAATTTGTAAAGTAATTGGGAACTCGGCTAGACTATTTTGTTCCAACTTTCATAATCACATGACCTTTTATTAATTTTTTGGATTGTTGCTTCAAAAAGCATTAATGAGAGAAGATTGCTCTGAAACCAAATTCAAGTGTGTTTAAAAACCTGTTTCATTTCAAAATCTTAGGCATTATATTTAAGTTGTATTGGTGCCATCTAATAGATTAGCAGCTTTGAATGACAAATCAGGCAGCTGGTTTGGAATTCCAGTCATGTTTGTTACTTTTAATTGGAAACGTGTAGCAGTGACTTATCTCGGTGACACAAAATGGCCAGTGTCGCATGCATATTTTGAAAGGGTGTCTGGAGACGGCAAATCGACGAGCTTCGAACGAATGGTGAGTTGGTGCTAGAGGTCTTAGTGACGCTTGTATGTATTTTATGTTCTGGGCGCTTATTGGCTGAGTGGTAACCGGGTTGAGTTTATAAAAAATGGTATGCTCATTTAAGCGGGTTGCATTGTTCGTTCGTATTGGAGAGCAGTGTATCGGAGATCAAGACAAGAAGTAAGAATTTGGTTTTCCTGGTGAACCTGTCTGGACTTGTAATACTTTGTTTTCGTGTGTGTAATTCTCACCAATATATATATATATATATATATTGTTTATTATTATTGTTTTTAAATATACCTTATCTGGGATCATATTCTAAGACGATGATTATCTTAAAATTCAGGATTTTCTTAGAGTTTTCACATTAGAAAATTATCAATTACCCACCCAACGTTATTCTGGTATGGAACTTTCTCGTGTCTCCAAGTCCTTTTTACATGTGCCTCTGTCTTTCTTTACTAAAGTCAGTCAGCTATCTATTATTCTATTGTCCTCCTTTCTCTCATTACTGTTGTGTTCCAGATAGACTTTCTGATAGCATAGATAAGGTCCCATATCTGCAACCGTTTGTGTTACGCGATGTCAATGTTCACCACTTGATTTTGTTTAATAAATCTATCCCTGATCTTGATGGCATCCAGAATTTGAATTTCTCTATCACTAAAACTCTCATGCAAATGTTAGAATCTCCCACGCGTTTCCCCAGTAGTCATGACAGATATGCGTCTCTACCCGATCCCTTATTTACGCCTACCCGTGATTCAGGTCGTGCTTTTGCAGCTCTATCCTCTTGGTGCCTTCGATCAAGCGGTAGTGACTGTAGATAGCTCTTTCCGCACTCTCTTCAGCCACAAACTTCTTACCGAAAACATACCTTTCAGTTATCAACGCGCTGATAGATACTCATTTTGTGACTCTCTTTCCGATGTCTCTTGAAATGATGATTTTAATCATACATGATCTCTCCGGGGTGAAAACCGACATCGAATATTTTCTTCTAGAACATAAATTTCAATTATCTTCTTGGTTCTCACCTGTCTGTTCAGCTTTGATAACCCATAGGAATCACTTCTTCCGGCTTTACCAAAACCTACATAATTGCAACAGGCGTCTCTTAATCACTGATCGTAATGAAATTAAGCCAGTCCTCAAAGTAGTCAAGTAACTTACAGGTTTGGTACTGGAGATTACTGCTGGTTCTGTAAGAGTGTCTTGAACAATATCAAATTCTCAGTACATCCTCTCTTCAATCAATTTTAATTACTGACATCTACTACCGATAAGGTACACCGCTCGTAGAAAGGAAGCTCTACTAGGTGATACGTGCATAACCGCGTAACTGGTTTCAGGCATGATTTCTAAATTAGATCCCCAAAAGGCAAGCGGATGTGAGAGAATCCCTGAGGTCGTCCTAAAGAAATAAGTTCCTGAGCCGGCTTCTCTTCTTTCCAAAGTTTACATGAAATTGTCTGGTTTCTTCCTGCTTTCCTGTTTGTTAGAAGTCTCCTTATTTAATT
Organism: Ascarosepion bandense; assembly: GCA_037127315.1. Lineage (NCBI taxonomy): Eukaryota > Metazoa > Mollusca > Cephalopoda > Sepiida > Sepiidae > Ascarosepion > Ascarosepion bandense. Next base: position 1,696 of record JBBBDQ010000231.1, on the reverse strand, counting down.
CCTGTTTTTAAAAATTTCGAGGTACACTTTGACACCCTGAAATTATTAACAGCATACATAAACAGTCGAGCAAAACATTGCACACATGGCTTGAAGATTGATTATAATCATGCTACAGAGTGCAACCGCTAGATATTGGCGTTTGATTAACTTTTACACACACAGACACACATATAGACACAGACACACACTAACACACACACAACACACGCACACGCACACACGCACGCACACACACACACACACACACACACATATATATATATAGTAGAGTGATCATTGGTATGTGTCGACATAGAAATAAACATAAATTGCAATAATTATTTTATTCTTCCATTTACTTACAAGAAGTTTTTTTTTAATTTGGTTAGCAGGAATCTTCCTTCCTACCTACAACTACTAAACCAATGTTCAAGCCACATACCTCCCACTACCATAGAAGAAACTACAACTAAGGCTCGGACTAGCCTAACCCTATAAAGCCAACATTCTCTAAACCCTTCCTTTACTAAACCAAGGCTCCAGCATTAGAATTTTTCCTCATGCTGTGTTTAAACGGGGTTGACAATGCATGTCTTAAACTGAAATGTTAAAAATGGCTATTTTCCCTTTAAATTTGATTTAAATTTACAGATAGATAAATTAATATATATATATATATATATATATATATATATATATATTCATGAACTCCGCAAAACGTAACTGAGTAGTGTTATGAAGAAAATACAACTATTCCTTAAAAAAAGACCCTTGTCACTAGGAATATCAACTATCTCAAAACCTTGTCGTACAAGGTGTTGGTTATTCTTGGCGCCACAATATCTTCCAGTTGAGCTCGGGTAATAATTCTAAGCACAGGCTTAGAGCAGAGGAGTGAGGACAATATTGACAACTTTCATTCAAAAGTCTGGATTCTCTGTGTAAAATCGTGACTATCATGCACTCTCTCTGCAAACTATTGACCAACATAAAATACCATTAAGTACAAAGAATATATATCATATTTTTGTAAATTATGGCAGGTCACCTGGGGGAAGGAAAAAGAGATGTAAACACTAACAAAAGAGGTGCGATAGCAGGAAATGGATGTGTCTCAGGTCTGCCAAGGCCATATCTGAGGTTTAAAAAATTGTCCGATTTATAAATGTTTCTCATAATTTATAAGCAAAACTATGTCATACAATAGTATCTTATTACTGGACAACTAACTAGCAGTCGTAATATATATATATATATATATATATATATATATATATATATATATATAGATTCCCCTTCAAAGTTATTGGAATGGCAGGGCTAATTCCTAGATTTTTGTTGTTAAGTGAAGAAATTTAGTTTTAAAAAAAGTGATAGGAATTTCAGTTTTTATTTCCTGCTATTTACATTCAGATGTTTTAAAAAGCGTAGAACATACTACCTGTTCTTTGGAATCACCTATTTTCATGGGAGAAAAACTATTGAACATTAAATTATTCTTGATGCCAATCTGTTACTTCTTAAATTGATTGTTCAAACATTAAAAAGCTCTTAATGTCTACTCTTAGGTTTTGACTTGGTTTTAGTTTGTAAAAGCTGCAGTTTTTGTTAAAAAAGGTAAACCAACTTGAAGAGGAAGGAACTTTCTCTTGTTCTCTGGGGAAAAGGCGAGCGATTTTAAGGAAAAATTGATCAGAGTCACAACATATATATA
>JBBBDQ010000230.1:1445000-1470221 GCA_037127315.1 Ascarosepion bandense | reverse complement strand
ATAGATAGATAGATAGATAGATAGATAGATATATTCCACTTACTTTATCCTGAAGATTTTGAATTATTTTGTTTCTGTACTAGTGTAAGATACTCAATAATAGGTGCATCAATGTATATGATGACGTCATTTTAGACAGCATATCGATGACTGCATATGCTCGCTTGAAACTAATAATCGCGAAGTCTTGTTAGTTTTAATTTTTCAAGTTAAAATCTCCCGAGGTCAAACACTTGTGATAATTTGCTAATTGCGTTTTCTCACTTTCGTGGGATATATATATATATATATATATATATATATATTTCGAACTCTGCGTACTATCTCCGATACCCATCGTGTGTCAAGATGCCCAATGGAATGATGAGAGTGTGTGTGAAAAGTTGTACCTTTCAAAAGTATTCAACCTGTCTTAAAAAAATTACAGAACATGTTAAACCGGATAAACTGTCAATCAAATTATTTTATTATAATGATTTTTTCGGCGATTTACGATATTTCTTTTTCTCTCTTAAAAACCTAGACTCTTTAGATAGTTTGAATACTACAGGAAATATACTAAGTAAAGAAAGATTTAAAATGACTGATTTCCACTAAATAGAACTCATACAAGCAATGTTAAGCAATATGTGTTTGTAAAATACATATGTCAACCGTATGCCATTTTAAGCAAATTGCCCATGTAAAATATTTATGTAGACTTAAATTTGGCTTAGCTTAGACCTGATAAAGACCAAAATAACAGTAGTTTGTATGTTTCCAACCCACAGCACCACATGAAAGTAGTGGAGAAACATTTTTTACACGCAAAGTATTGTTCTCATCTTTGTTTTGCTTACCACAACATTTCGGCAGTTGGGCTAACAGGCTTTCATCAGGGGAATGTTGATCCGGATAAGGATGTGTATATCGACTCAGAACGAGAGATCGGGGAGCCGAGTTTGAATTCCAGTTGAATTTCTTGCATTCAATTACGCACAAATATCCTTCGGAAAGGTATTACCCCTCTCTTCCTTGTAGTTATGGGTTAAATAAAAGGACAGATTGGGTTCTATAGCTTTGCGTGGCAACCAGTTTACTGCAGAAAGCAATGGCAACCTACTGCGGGATAAACCTCTACTCAAATCAGTTATGTCTTTTTAGAGACATGATCACCCAAAGCGTGTATCACGTATGGCACTTAACTGACAGACAGTGGGGATAGTTTTATTTAACAATGCAAGTGCCTACAAAAAAAGAAAAACACTGAAAAACATAAGTCATGTTCTTAAACAGCCTCGTCCGATGGAGACTTTTATATTGATGCCATATACATCAGCAAACCCGTTTAAAAATATCTAAATTGTCAGCCGTGCACAATCGCTTTTAAAAGCGTGTTCTTTGTACTTTGTGGCCTGGCGCTACAAAATCGCAAAGAATTAGACCTGATAGTAAAAACATCACTTAAGATCTTTCTAAAACAAAAACAAATGAATAAAAGGTGTAACACTGGAATTAAATGATGGCATAATAAAGTTGATGACATTCCATAATACTTCGAACAAAAGGCTAGGAAGGAAACACAGATACACGTAAGAGTGATAATTGTTAGAAGATATTAGAAAGCTATATTCACCAAGAACTGGTTGTTCGATAGATAAATAAGAAATATGTTCATATAAGTAAACGGATAACCTTAATGCTAAAACCGACGTTCTAACTAGAAAACTCTTATTTATTAATAAAAACTTGCTGGCGACTATACTAAAGTGGTTGCCAAAAGGTGTGAAAGAATATATTTATTTAGTTAAAGACTGTGTCGGATACACACTGAAACAAACGTACACATCTGCACACACAGAAACAATCAGAAAGACGATCTCAACCAATTTGTTTTTAAATTCTCTGCTCCTCTTGCAATATGTACGTCGATAGAAGAATTTTTAAGCTTGCCCAGCTGAACTTGGAAATTTTCCAGCTAATTCTAATATAAGTTAAGGAGATACCACAATACGTCGGGTAAAAATAAGAAATATTTACGGACCAGATCACTTTAAACATTGTGATAGAAGGAAGCTTATTTTCTTAAAATGTTGGTAGAGATAGACACGTTGCCTTAAGGTGCGTGGCCGGCAAAATAATATTTTTTCTTCTCTAATGACATTCGCCAGGAGCCGTAATACCAACCCATTCAGTATTTTTTGGTCTCTTTCATTTTCGACGCTTCAAAACTTGAAGAGTGCCAGTGAACAGTATTCTATATTTGATAAGAAAGTAGTGATTAAAAAACAAAAAAAAATGTAAAGTAACTACTTGGACGTGATTGTTTGGGTACTGAGAACAAACAAATCGGCCTAATCATGTGAATGACTTCAAGACTTTGCATCTTCGATTGGTTGAACAAGAATTGCGCCACTAATCACCGAGGCTGTAAATATTAAAGGTCTTGCCATTCTAAGAGTGGAAACAATGAAGACGAATTATAAACGATAGTTATTAAGTGTATAAAAATGTCTAAGTTTCTTTCGGATTCCTTTATTACTGGATTGACAGATATTGGAAGTGAAGAATAATTTCTGTGTTAAGTGTTTTTTCTAAAATGTCTTAGGGTATTATTTTGTTGCTAAATAATATAGCAATAAGCGGAAGGGTTAGTAAATAAAATAAGACTAAGCGATTGGAAAAGCAATTTTGAAATTAGACAGTGGGTCATAAAATAAAACTTGAAATATACTTAAACCAGAAAGAGAGTTAATGCAAGAAAGAAAAAAAACAATTAAAAACGTTTATAAAACAGGAAATTGATAAGAAAACAGATTGAAAGTTAAAAATAAAAGCAGTGGAATTAATAACAAACTCTCTGCATCTCCTTTGCAAAACTACGAGGTATTCGCGCTAACTTACACCGTAGAATCATTCCTTCAAACAACCTCACTTGACATCTTAACTCTCTGGGAAACTAACCTTGACCCTTCTATCTCCTCTTCTGAGTTTTAAGTTCCCAATTACCTTCCCCTCTTCAGAAAGGACTCCAATTCCCATATGCATGGGCTTGGTGCTTCAGTGAACATCTCCCTCTAGCTAGGGTAATCGCTCTTGAATCACTAGATCATTCTTTCATGTGCTTCTGTCTGTCACTTCTAAGCTCGGTTAGATATCTTTCTTTCTCTGCCGTTCCCCTTCATCTCCCGACAGTTCAGTACTTGATAACACCTCTAACAATATCGATAAGGCTATTTCTTCTCATCCATCTGCCTTATATTTGTATTTTGATATTTTAACGCCCACCACGCCAAGTAGCTGGAAAACTCTTTTACCAATCTTGCTAGTGTCTACACCATGAATTTTTCAATCACCCAGTCTATTACGCAAGTGGTGGATTTTTCCACAGGTTTCTCCAATATTCCTAATAGAAGGGACCCACTGCCAGACCTCTTCTTCACTTCCATCCCAGATTCTTGCAATGCCAAGCGGCTCTGCCCTCTCGGAAATTCTGACCATGCGGTGGTTTCCGTTAATATCTTCTTCCACTCCCACTCCACCCAAGAAACTCAGACCAGCAGAATATCTTACGACTAACAAAGAGCAGACTGGGAATCGTTCAGCGACTTCCTGTGTGACGTCCCTTGGAACAATGTTTTTAGTTTTCACGTTCATCCCCCTGGTTCTCGTTCGCTAACTTGTCGCCATTGTCCACAGGAATCATTTATTCCGGCTTTATAGAAGCCACGAGTCGGACCATAACAGGCGCATTTTCGCCTCATCTCGTAATAAGGGCAAAAATATACTTAAAGAAGCTAAGATGTTGTTTGCTGTCAGAATGAAGTAGCGCATAACTTCCCGTAAGTTCGGCACCAAAGACTACCGGCTACTCTGTAAAAATGTGCTTAACAACAGTAAAACCTCAATACCTCAGTCTCCTTAGCAATGAATTTGAGGTCCTCTCCTCTTCAGCAGACAAGGCTGACGGCTTTGTTCGCAGATTCTCTACCAATTCGAGACTGGTTTTGTCTGGAGTACCTACACGCGACTTTCCATAGAACTGAGGCCCAGGTAAATGACGTCCACATAACCCTCTCGCTGGTCTTTAACATAATATTAAAGCTTAACCATCATAAAGCGAGCGGATGGGACGGAATCCCAATCATAATTTTGAAGAAATGTGCCCCTCAACTCTCCTCTGTCTTCTCTAAGCTCTACAACTACTCTTATTCTACTTTGCTGCCCGTTGGAATTCTTCCTCTGTAGTTCCTATATTTAAGCATACTGGGGAATCCTCGGACACCAATAATTACCGCCCTATCAGCCTCCTACCGATCTTTGGCAAAGTGTTCGAAGTCATTTCAACGCCGAGGTGGTTCAGCATCTCACAGCCCACAGACTCTTCTCGGACAAACAGTATGGTTTCCGCTTCACCAGGTCTACTGCTGATATGCTCACAACCATCACTGACTATATATATCAGGCTCTCGACAAGAATGGCGAAGCTCGAACCGTTGCCCTTGATATTTCCAAAGCGTTTGACAGAGTCTAGCATGCTGGCCTTCTACGCAAGCTGCGGAGCTATGGTATAACTGGCCAATTGTTTGACCTAATCCAGTCATTCCTCTATAATCGCACAAAGAATGTAGTATTAAACGGACATGCCTCCCAAAACTACCACAAGGCATTATTCTAGGTTCAACGCTTTTTCTAAGGATCTCCCCGATGTTATAATATCCCAAGTAGACATGTACGTTGATGACACCACCGTTTAATCTCGCCTCGAGCAAAATTCTGCTGAGGTTGACAAAGCGAACATCGTTGCCGAGCTTGAAAAGGACCTTCAAACCGTGATGGACTGAGGTAAGAAATGGTTCATAAATTTTAAGCTGCTATCTATTAACCATCATAGACAATCGCTCCTACCTCTAATTAGTATGGAACAGACTTGCTTCCCTGAGAGTAAAACACTACGCCTCCTTCGCCTCACACTCTCAGCGGACCTCAAGTGGTATGATTATATCGAATCCATTGCTAAATCCCCTGCTAAGAAGGTCGTTTTACAGTGCAGGGTCAGGACGTTTTTCCCGTCTGAGTCCATCCTACACATATAAATCTACCATTCGCCCATGTATTGAATACTGCTGCCACATCTGGTCGGGTGCCCCAGCTATTCACCTCGGTGTTCTTGACAAAATCCAACGGAAAAATTGTAATGTCATCGATACTGACTTGGCAGCTCGGCTACAGTCGATGTCTCACCGGCACGACGTGGCTTCCCTGTGCCTTTTCTATAAATACGTTCACGGCTTCTGCTCCAATGAACATAGATCACTGGTTCCCCCTAGGTATGAATTTACACGATATACTAGATTGGCAACTAGGTCCAACCCTTTTACAGTGAAACCAATAAAATATAACCGCAATTTCTACTCTAACAGCTTCTTTTCACGCACTTCCCGCCTGTCGATTTTCCTTCCATATACTTGCTTACAATCTCCGGGAATTTAAATGTAAGGACAATAAACCTCTCCTATCACACTAAGTTGCATCCATTCTCTCAAGCTCTTTATATCTACTCCACCCCCATATTCGGTATTCTGATCCGTCTATTACTCTCCTCCTGGTATTTCCTGTAACTAACTCCTCTTTCTCATCACTTTCCCCTATGTGACCCCCTGCGCAACAGTGGCAGTAGAATGCCTTGCTTGAGGTGAGATGTTTTAAAAAAATTAAAAGTTAAAAATAAAGGCAGGAAAACAAATTTTGATATAAAATATATTCTAAAGCCGTATCAACTCAAACAACATCGATATGAAAAAGTGGTTCTGTAAAGTGGGGAATTTTGCTATTTCTGAATGACGATAACATCCATACAAAGTTTTGATTTCACCCCCAGCGAGGCGTTAATGTCAGTATTCTCAAGAGGATTACGGACAGCGAAAAGTAGAGTGAGACTAGGTAGGATTGAGGATACACAAAAGATAACTGGGAATCAAGTCGATGCAAGATGGTGATTGATGTTGAATTAAATTTTTTGAAAATCGGAATAGAGTTTAAGTGCGAGAAAAGAAACTATGACTAGAGAGGGAGATTGAATTTAATTATTTCAACAGTAAAACAAAGTTGCCAATCTAGTCAGTCAGTGAAGTGCCATACGTGATACACTCTTGGGTGATCATGTCTCGAAAGAGACATGACTGACTGGGCAGAAGATTACCCGGCAGAAGGTTGCCATTGCTTTCTGCGGTAGACTGGTTGCCGACCAAGGCTATAGAACCCAGTCTGTCCTGCTATTTAACCCATAACTGGAAGGAAGAGACGGATTAATACCTTTCCCAAGGGTATTTGCGCGTAAGTGAATACAATGGATTCAACTGGAATTCGAACTCGGCTCCCCCGTTTCTCGTTTCAAGTCGATATCCACTGTACCACAACGCACAACGCCAATCTAGTAGCCCGCTTAAATTCATATGAAAAAGTCAAGATCTATTTTATTGCAGATTTTTCTCTGTATTGTTCAAGAATCTCGAGATGTATAGCAAGAACAGCAGAATAGATAGTGCAACTGTATCCAATGCACGGATGTACATTTGATTTGTAAAATAGATTCTGATGAAATTCCGATGAAATTTTCTGGTAAAATAAAGTGACCCAACATTCCTTGCAGTAGACGAAGCAACTGATACGGTACAGTCGCTCAAGATGTTAAAGAGGTGAATGATTTGTGGTTAGCTCAATATATAGTTGGTAAGATACAAAAGTAAGCAGGCTTACAGATACACAGGGCTGAAGCATTGGTTCCCGTAAGAACAAGGGAGTTTAGTAATGTTGAAATGAATCCGCGACTAGACGGGTTACCACTTGTCAATACCAAATGCCGTAAGCTTAAATTTACGGGTAGTGTAATGGATAATGACTAGAAAGTTTTAATAGCAGATCCAAGCCACGATCTTTGCAATCACTTACGTGAAAATATTTCTTCCAAGTATAGATTAATTAGTAAGCCTCTTAAAACAATTAATATATTCCAAAAAATAAAATCACGTACTAGATATTCAGATTTCGGCATTAAATAATCCATGTAGTTTCATATATTGTTTTACACCAGGATATCAAAATAACCATGCGAATTAGAAGGTTGACCTATAAACATCTTGTGCAGAATCGGGCCTCGAAGGATGTTGGTGAGTACACTGCTATGAATAGAAAATCAACCCAGATTTAGAATAAGACATCATACGTGAATACACGCTTGCGCAATCATGTTTCTGTCGAGAAATGACTGATTTTGCAGAAGTTTTTTCTCGTAGTAGGTTGCCATTACATTTTGCGGTAGATCGGTTGCAAACCGAGACGAGATGAACTCAATCTGATGTATTCAACACACAGGTGGAGAGCGGAGAGATACAGTGATAGCTTTCCAATGAATGTTTGTGCGTTAGTGAATGAAACGCATTCGACTAGAATTAGAACTCTGACCTCCGATTTCTCATTCCGACCTTATAGCCATTACCACCGAATGGACGTCCTATAATAGAATATACACACATAAAACAAGCGAATGATAATCGTCTCTATTACAACAAACCCGTTGTACATATATATATATATATATATATATATCCCTCCTGTTACGTTATGGAAAGAGATGCAATAGTAAGTCAGCGTCGGCTATGTTCATTCTTTTAACTACAATTCATTAAATCACTTACCGTGAGTTTGCTCTGTAAGAGTGGCTCACTATTTTTTTGCAATAATTATGTTGTTAAATAGTGAAGAACATATATATATATATATATATATATATATATAAACATATATACATATATATATATATAAATATATATATATAAACATATATATATATATATCATATAAAAGAATATATAAATTAACGAAGATTAACGAAATTGGTTATAAACAACCGACAATTTGAAATGATTTGTTTGAACATTAGTTTTGATGGATACTCATATTTAAGTAGATATTCTGTTTTTAATTAAACAGTATTATATATTTCTATCTACTGGCCTGATTATTTACAATACATTTTTTTTACGAAAATGTGTGTCATTCGGCAGGATGACACAAATTTTATTACGAAAGTGTGTGTCATCCTGCCGAATGACACACATTTTCGTAAAAAAATGTATTGTAAATAATCAGGCCAGTAGATATAAATATATAATACTGTTTAATTAAAAACAGAATATCTACTTAAATACGAATATCGATCAAACATAATGCTCAAAAAAATTATTTCATATGAATATATATATATATATTATTCATCTACGCACAAGCCTGTCTTGGTGTATCACAGCTCGTCAGTGCGTCAAGACACATCCACTTGCTTCTGGCCGATTTAGTGTCAGTCGGAGTCGCTACCTACTAAGCTATAGGCGCATCGAATCAGAGAAAGAAAATTTTAACGTGTTGTATACAAGCAGTGTACTTGGATACTGGCAACTATCAGAGAGAGTCCTCTTGGTTAAACTGCGGGGAAGACAACTTCAATATAGCTATTATAGTAGTTTATGCGCCGACAACTCAAAGTTCGGAGGATGAAATAGAATCTTTCTATTCAATACTGGACAGTGCCAAGGCTCAGTGCAAAAGCCAAGAAATTAGGATTATAATGGGGGACTTAAATACCAAGGTAGGTAAAGATAGAGAAGGGGACACGGACGGCAACTTCGGACTAGGAGAGCCCAACGAGGAGAAAAATGGATCCAATGGTGCTCAGCCAATGACCAGGTTATTACTAATACCTGGTTCCAAGAACACCCACGACGTTTATGGACACGGACAAGCCCAGGAGGCAATACTAAGAACTAAATAGACTACATAACTATAAACAAGAGATTCAGGAACGCAGTGGTCCAATGCAAAACATACCCAGGTGCCAACTGCGGAAGTGACCACATCCCAGTCATCTGCAAACTAAAAGTGAAACTCCGAAGACTGAAGAAGCCCAGCACATCACCAAGGCTGCAATACGAAACTCTAGAGGACGACCTCACCCTGCAGAAAAAATACAAAACAGCGTGAGAAAGAAATATGAAGAACAAATTGGAAAAGGGCACTCAAAATGTGATTCACTAAAAGAAGCGATGGTGACCTCAGCGAACAACATAGCCCCCCAAAAAATCAGACGCAGAAGAAAAAACGAGTAGATGAGCGAAGAGATCCTTCACATGATGCAAAGGAGACAAAAAATAACGCCAAGACACGGAGCAGAGTAAAAGAAACTTCACAGGGAGATAAGTAACAAATGCAGACAAGCTAAAGAGGAATGGCTCAACAACAAATGCGCAGAAATAGAGAGACTGAGCGGGACCAACACAGCAGAGATGCATAAATAGATAAGAGAACTGACAGGACAAAAAACCTGCTCCGCAACAGGATGCATAAAATCCAAGGAAGGAGCAATCATATTAGAGAAAGAGGAAATACTCCAGCGATGGGAAGAATATATAAATGATCTTTTTTGCGACAAGAGAGGACAACCGAGAATATACAAGGTGATGGATGGACCGGAAATACTAAAATCCGAAGTGGAAGCTGCAATGGCCAAGATGAACAGAAACAAAGCACCTGGGCCAGACGGCATAGTGATAGAGCTGCTGACAGCCTTAGAAGAATATGGCATATTTATAGCACTGCCGAAGAAACCTGGTGTAAACGAGTGCGAACTACACAGAACTATCAGCTTAATGAGTCACGTAACAAAACTGATTGTCAGAATCCTGATGAATAGAGCGAGAAGCAGAATCAGGCCCGCGATAGGGCAGGAACAGTGCGGGTTAGTCAAATACACTGGAACAAGGAACGCCATATTCATGATGAGGATGCTCTCTGAAAGGGCATTACAAGTGAAGAAAGACTTATACCTATGCTTCATTGACTACGCGAAAGCATTCGACAAGATACGACACAAAAAATTGATGGAGATGCTCGGCAGTCTCGACATTTTCGGGAAAGACATAAGAATAATCAAGAATCTCTACTGGCAGCAAACGGCCTGAATATAGACAGGTAACGATCTCAGTAGATACACAAAGATAGAAAAAGGCGTAAGACAAGGATGTGTCTTTTCACCGGATTTGTTCAAACTATACAGCGAGAATATTTTGAGGACCCTAGATGACACACCAGGATTTGTTATTGGAGGCCACAACCTGAACAACATAAGATACGCGGACGATACAGTGCTGATTGCGGACACGGAAAGGAAACTACAAGACCTCATACAGAAAGTAGCAGTGGAGAGTGACAAGAAGGGACTACAAATAAACTTTAAGAAAACTGAGTGCATGGTCATCAGCAAAAGATACGACCCAAAATGCCAAATACAGGTGGGAGATATCAGAATCAAGCAAGTTACAGGAGATGGAAAGTGCGACACGGAGATCCGAAGGCGAATTGGCATGGCAAATGACGCGTTCTAGAAGATGAGCAAAATACTAACACACAGGAAAATCTCAATCGAAACAAAGAAAAGAGTGCTGGAGTGCTACGTGATGTCAGTTCTTCAATACGGCAGTGAATGCTGGACAATACCATCGAAAATGAGGACAAAACTGGAAGCGGCAGAAATGTGGTTCTACAGAAGGATGCTACGGATATCGTGGACTGAGCATGCAAGCAACGATGAGGTGTTGGAAAGAATGGCAACAAAAAGGAAATTGATACTGAGCATCAGGAAGAGACAACTGAAGTTCCTTGGACATGCAATGAGGAAGGAGACCCTGGTGAACCTGATACTGAATGGTCAGATAGAAGGAAAGAGTGACAGAGGAAGGCAGCGGATAACATATTTGCAGGGTCTGATCAGGTGGATGACGGAACGGGGGTTGCCAGTAGCAACAGGAGCAAACATAGGGAGACATGGAGAACCATGATCGCCTACGTCCTGAAGGGACAGGGTACATAGAAGAAGAAGATACAAGCAGTGTATACACACTACAATCAGCAAAAATGCTAAATGCATTACTGAGGAGTAATGCATATAAATATGTATTACGCTCTCACACCCTGATTGAGCACTCTGGAAGAAAGGTAAACTTTGAAAAACAGTAGCCACTCTAGCGTGTACGCATCGCTCATTCAGTAAAAATGAATTTAAGCACTCTAGCCTTTGGGCGCGTAATATGATATGCGCTAAAAGACTGCCTTCTTCCACCGAACGCCCCGTGGCCCAGGTAGAGTCGCCGACTGACGCCAAACCGGTCGGGTTTCGAGCCTGGGTTGTGTAGCAATCGGAATCTAACCGTGCTGATGAGCTCTGACACAACGAAACAGATCTGTCCGCGGATGACAATATATATATATATATATATAACCAAGAAGATATTGTTTTTCATATATTTCACCTGTTTTATTTTTTATCCTGAGTAGACTTATTCTCTGTGCGGTTTTTTTCATGCTTCTCTACAAGTTCTTGTGTTTTGTAGCTCTTAGCAATATTTTTCACTTTACTGTCTCTTCGAATACCTATTTTGTCCAATATCTAAAACACTGATGTTATGTAAGTCATTCCATGCTTCCCATCTCTCTCTTTTGCTTTCAATATTTCCTGTAAGTGTCAAATTCACTAAGCACTCTCTCCTTATTATTTCAACCGCCTTGTTTTGATCGTAAGTATAAATCTTTTTTGCTTCACTTTTCCTTAAACATTTGTCCTTGCTTACATGTTCAGTCCATGATATTCTCAAGATCCTTCTGTAGAACCATATTTCTCTTACTTCATATCTTTTCATGTGTGAAGAGATTGTCCACCATTCACTGCCATATAGTAAACTGATATGACCTAACGGTTCATTACTCTTTTGTTTGCATCTAGCAAAATAGTTTTTCTTTTTCACAAGGATGGAGATATATTTTGTATGTAGACGCTATATTTTGTGAATCTTAACGACGTTCTCTATTAAAAAGTAAAGAAAACTATTTTTTTGAAAAACGATATCTTCTTGGTTCTGTGTACCGGAACGAAAATTCGGAGAGCCGAGTTCGTAATCCAATTGAATTCGTGACATTCACTTATGCCCATGGTTCCCAACCCCAGGGTAAGTTACCACAGTGGGGTAATGAGTCCATATTTTGGGAGTAATGGATGTTTGGTTTGGAAAGAGGCAATCAGCTTATAATTTCACACTGTGCTAAATTATTAACGAGACAGCATTTCAAAGAAGAATTCCCCTTAACCAAATCTCTCTTAAAGTATCTTTCTTTCAAGCCTTGGGGAAATAAATATAAGAATTTCACCACTTTTTAGACAACAGATCATAGAACTGTGATCATAGTCAAATTTTGGTTAGATCACGACTACTATACCTCTGATTATTATAGATTGGTACTTTTGTATTGAATAATTTCCATTAACTTTGTCTATTTTTGATGTATGAAAATATAATTACTTCCTTTCCTATATTACAGGTATTTATTTATTAGGGTAATAGTGAAATTGTATTTTGGGGTAATCGCAGCAAAAAGGTTTAGAACCTATGACTTACGCGCAAATACCCTTCGGAAAGGTATTAATCCTCCGTTTTCCCCTTAACTAATGGTTAAATATCAAGACAGACTGGGTTCTATAGTCATGTTTGGCAACCAGTATACGACAGAAATAATGGAAAATTAATGTGGGAAAATCTTCTGCACAATTAGTTCTGTTTTTGTATTCGTATCATAATGCTTCTCAAACCGTTGTCCAGATCTCCGTAGCAGAGAATAATGGTCATCGGACATTACATCGCTTGTCTAAACGTGTATCACATAACTGACTGTCATTGAAGGACATAGCAACAATGTTGCACAACAATAGAAACGGGTTTGGTGTATAATTTGTAGTCACTGTGTAATCAGAAATGTTCTGCTGATGTTAAGATTTATATAATAGCATACCATATGTTTTTATTTCAAAACTTGGCGCACGACATTAATCTAAAAAAATTCTTGCTATCTTCGGACCAGCTGATATTTCATTCCTATTTTCATGCGTTTTTTTTTTCTTTTTAGGGCGGGTATCTAGTGCTGTCGTTGCATATTCGTATATTATTTTTTTTGCCAAGTCGTTTGCACATGTCAACCGCATCGCAAATAAAAATTGCAGTTAACACTTTTCGCAAATGGCAAAGTAAAAGTGTGTGCTTTATTTTTCACGGCTTTCATAGTTATTTCTTTTTTTGCTAAAGGTTTATCTCCAAACGTTTCAATAATTGTTAAAGAGATTAGAATGCATTAATTTTAAATCTGTCGTGTTCATATGCACAACAGTTGAGCTATGTATTTGTTACATTTCACTTTGTTATTTTTTATTTCATAGCAGCTCTGCAACATTCTTTTTTTTTTTGTCCTATTTAAAAGCAACCAGCCAATGAAATACATGCTAATCTGTAAACTTTGCAATCGTTTTCACATAGAATACTTTAATTGCTTTTCACTTATTTTATTAGGAGAGATAACGGGGTCAGTTACATACTGCGCTTTTTTTTTAGTATTGATATTTAAATCTTCATTTAATCTTCTGCTTCTTAAATGATAGAGTCCTCTGACGTGATTGAGATATAAAGAATCCTTTAAACAGAAATACAGTAATAATACTGAGTTAGGTCCTGAAAATATAACGTTGAACAAATTACGATTGGTACAGTCTAGAACACACCAAAAAATTTAACAACGTAAAAAAGGGGGGTTGCGATCATATATTATTAAAACAACGGTTGCGGTTCGATCAGCGAAGAAAAGCCTGCTTAATTCCAAGATCGTTGATTGTTTGGGAATACCAGATTCCTTCAGTAAGAAATATGTTCTACTCAGATGGCTTCTTCTCAAGAACAGCTACGTTGTGCAACAAACTCTGGAGGAACAGTATTAACCTCACCAAGTAAAGGGTCATCCCTTTTATCTTATACGTGACATCAGAAATTGCACATTTTACTACATGTTGTTACACACATACAACTGTAAATTTCTATTTTGAACGGCTTATGCACAGGATAAACATTAATAAATAGAAAACATATTCTGTATCGTCATATTTTGGTGTAATTGCAGAATAAGAAAATCAAGAAAAATAAGTCCTGTAATCTACATTTCTGAGATGAGGTAGTATTTACGGTATTTACGGTCTGTAAACATGGATATGAAGGTGGTGTATTTTTTATGACACGGAATTTTTAAATGACGAAGCGATTTCTAATTCCAGTAGCGTTCGTTATATTCACGTACGCGTAAAATACCCTAGGGAAATGAACAAAACCAAGTTTCTCTCCCTCTAAATAAGTAGGAAATATATTACAAATTCATTATTATCTCAACCGAATTCTTAGAATTTTGTGGTTTCGAATGCCCATCACCCACTAAATCATTGAGCAATCAGTTAAGTGCCACAAATGTTACACGCTTCGGCGATCATGTCTCGAAAAAGACATGACTGACTGGGTAGAAAATTATCCCGCAGTAGGTTGCCATTACTTTCAGCAGTAGACTAGTTGCTAGCCAAGGCTATAGTACTCAATCTGCTCTGTTATTATGGAAGAGACTGATTAATACCTTTCTCAAGGGTATTTGCGCGTAAGTAAGTGCAAGGAATTCAACTGGAATTGTAAATCAGCTCACCGATTTCTCGGTTTAACCCTATATCGACTCCACCACAATGCACAAGTTGTAAATAATAATAATAAAAATAGTAATAATAGTAATAATCACTCACAGAAAGATGAACACTTGACGTGTCCAACTTCTGGTTGATGCGTACATAAGCCAATCAGTCTGGATATTGTCGAAATCCGAACAATATTTACCGACTCACACAGGTATAAACCCAACCAATGTCAACCCGTTTCTCTATCGACCAATGTATACTTACGGTATCGGCAATGGGGGAACATGCTGTTTTAAATGAGGACCCATTAACCATCCGTTGACTGATGAGTTAGAATTACTGTCAGTTAGAATTTGTAAAATGTTTAATGAAAATATTCTATCAAAAATTGAAACTGAAGTTATACAACATCTAGTCTGGTCAGTATCAATATGGGTGGCCACTTAGGTGTACGTGATACTGTAAGCTTAAATATGCGGAATTTTTAATGTATAATGGCTCGGAATTTTTAATCAGGGAGTCAGATTTCAATTTCAGTTGGGATCTTTATATTCATTTACGAGCAAATCTCGTTGGTAAAAGTATTACTCTTTCCTCTTCTCTTCCCCAGCAGTAGCTTAATTAGTAAAATTTCTATGATTATACCAATATTATTACCAGCCCTGAATTCTTAGAATATAAAAAAATTAGAAAAATGTAATTCTGAAAGCAGAAGAACATACAGTGTTATTACTTCAAATCTTCCAAGAAAATGTATTTTTTTTATTAAATGACCCATAAGAAGTTGATACACCATTAAACAACTAAGAAAATTAGTCAGTCAATCTATTCAATTGTCATATATTTTTAAATCCTGGGAATTGTTTATTCGTAAGTATTTATTTATTTATTTATTTATTTATGTGATAGTATTTTCAAGTTAATATCTTATGTCATTTTCTTTTCTAAATGCCTATTTTAGGTTCTGTCCCTATTTGAAATGTTCAACAGAATTTTTTATATTTGCTACGTGTTATTTTGTAGAGTCATTCTATGGAGCCTGTTGTCTATCCATATAGATAACAATACTAACATCCCCCTAAGCAATAGTATGGTATATATAATCGTTCAAGGCCAAAGCCGGCATACGGACAAGAAAGGAATTCAGAAAATATACAAAAATAGAAAGGGGTGCAAGACAAGGATGTGTCTTCTTACGGGATCTATTCAACCTGTACAGGAAAACAGTTCTGAGAGAACTAGAAGTCCTGCAAGGATTTGTCATTGGCAGCCGCAATCTCAAAAATATAAAATACGCAGATGAGACATTACTGATAGCAATTAAGGAAAATAAAATGCAGAACCCCCTACTTGAGTTAGCAAGGGAAAGCAAGAAAAAAAATAAATTAAACATAAACTGAAAACCAAATCCATAGTCTTTCAGCAAAAAGAGAAGCCCAAACTGCCAACTACAGGATGGTGATACTAAAACCAAGCAGGTCGAGAAATCTAAATGCTTGGGAAGTGTCCTGATAGAAGACAAAAAATGCGACACTGAGATCCGAAGGTGTATTAGCATGGCTAAAGATGCATCCCAATTTGGAAGCTCAGATGCAGTCACTTTCTCACCGGCGTGCTGTGCCTTTCCTGTGTCTCTTCTACAAATACTTTCACGGCTTCTGCTCCGATAAACTTATCTCACTGATACCCCCATGTATAAATTTATTCGAGCTACTGGATTACCAACTAGGTCCCACCCTTTTACAGGGAAACCAATAAAATGTAACCGCAACTTCTACTGTATTAGCTTCATTTCTTGCACTTCCCACCTGTAGAATTCCCGTCCGTATACTTGCTTTCCCGACAGCTACAGTCTCCAAGAATGTAAATGTAAGGTCAATAATCTCCTATCTCACTGACTCCCATCCTTTCTCTCATGCCCCTTTCTCCATCCACTCCACTCGCATCAGTACCTTCATCCTTCTTTTACCAACTTCCTGGCATTCCCAATGACCTATCTCTCTTTCTCATCATTTTCCTCCTATGTAACCCCTTGCGCCCCAGTGTCAATGAAACTGCCTTGCTTGGGGCGAAATGACTAAAAAAAAATAATGCTAAACAGAGTATTGAGGGATAGAAAGATTTCGTTTGAAACAAAGAAAAGTGTACTGGATTATTATTTGATATCTGACTTCCTATTGTGCGTTGTAGTGCAGTGGATATCAACTCGGAAAGAGAAATCGGAGAGCCGAGTTCGGATTCTAATTGAATTCGTAGCATTCACTTACGCACAAATACCCTTAGAAAAGGTAATAATTCATCTCTTCCCGCGAGTTATGGGTTAAACAACAGGACAGATTGGGTTCTATAGCCTTGGCTAGCAACCAGTCTACGCGGAAAAAATGGCAACCTCCTTAGGGAAATTCTTCTGTCAAGTCAGACATGTCTCTTTTGAGACATGATCGCCCAAGCCTGTATCATATATGGCATTTAAATGACTGATATGGCAGTGTATGCTGGAAAATCTTCTAAAAGATAAAAGAGTAACTCGAAGCTAGAGAAATGTGGTTCTACAGAAAAGTGCTGAGGATATCATGGACCGAACATGTAAGCAACGACAATGTTTTCGAGATGATGTAAACGAAAAGGAAACTTATACAGGAAGACACAACTGAAGCTTCTGCGACACATAATTAGGAAGGAGAGCTTGGAGAATCTAATACTCACGGGTTGGAAAGAGGGAAAGTGAAATAGTGGCAAGCAACGCGAGACATTCTTAGTATGATTTAGCAATGGAATGGCAAAGCAGGCAAGGTTTTGGAAGATATACCAAGAGGATAAGTGTTAAGTGCGACAAAGGGTACAGCTAAGTGGAAGTCCATGACCGCCTACGCCTTAAAGAGACACGGCATATGATAATGAAGAAGAAGAAGAAGAAGAAGAAGAAGAAGAAGAAGAATTTCATGGTCTTAAATAGATTAACCAGAACTAAACTCACTTCTTTCTTACAGACAGACATATCTATACCCGAAGCCATCGAGATTTTAACTGGTGTAAGATTGTAACAATAGCTGGTAATTTACATATTACAATGCCAACGCCATGTCGTACTTTCACCTTCATATCAATCAAACAGAAAATGTTTCGTGAGTATGAAGACACTGCAAAAGCAACATTCGACCTGCGTAAAGCCACAATAAAGTTTCCTTTATAAATTTATATAGAAGGATATTTATACTGAAACGATCTGATGACTATTCATCACTTAGTTGTTTTGTTTTCCATCTAAAAATCCATTTAAGTGAAAGTGATTTTCCAGTAGAATTCTCTAATCTTGTTACATGATATCTAATATATTGTTTATAAGGAAATGCAAATTTCTACCTTCTAAAGGACTTTTACTCTTTTATTTTTAGAATCTGTGACAAGGCTAATTTCAATATCTTGCTATGAAGTTGAATTCCTTTAATTGAGACAGCAATTAACTCTTCGTCATTCTTTTAGTAACCATTGTTCTGATTGCCTTTATTCCTATCCTTATAAGAGACAGATCAAACAAAAATTGAAAGTTACTGTCCCTAAATGGAGTAAGCTGTCCATTTCTCACTTACCTGTCTTGATAGGGTTCAAAAGCGTCTTCGTGTCCTTAGGGTAAAAATTATTTTCGATTTAAAAGCACCCTTTCAACGGACAAAATTTCGAAAACCTCTTACTAACCTGTTTTCAAATGTTCTGACGGGCTTCTAACATTCTCACCTTTGCAGCTAACACTCAACATGCCACGTACACTGGCATAAATCATCATTATTTCCTTCGTATTCCTTCAGTAAGAAATATGTTCTACTCAGATGGCTTCTTCTCAAGAACAGCTACGTTGTGCAACAAACTCTGGAGGAACAGTATTAACCTCACCAAGTAAAGGGTCATCCTTTTTATCTCATACGTGACATCAGAAATTGCACATTTTACTACATGTTGTTACACCCATACAACTGTAAATTTCTACTTTGAACGGCTTATGCACAGGATAAACATTAATAAATAGAAAACATATTCTGTATCGTCATATTTTGGTGTAATTGCAGAATAAGAAAATCAAGAAAAATAAACCCTGTAATCTACATTTCTGAGATGAGGTATTATTTACGGTATTTACATTATTCGTTGTACGCTCCAACATTCTTCAGGGGAAATGAATGTCGAACCAAACCCTCTATTATAATCACTGTAGTATATTCCTTGTCTAGAGCCTCTTCTGGTAGTCATGAGTTACACATTAACATAAAAAATTGCAATATGAAGTCTGGTAAATTAAAGGGTTAGGTGTATAAGTCCTAAAATTCAGTTTTTCTTGTCGTTAAGGACGCATGACCCAGTGGATATAGACGTTAGTTAGTTAATGTGATTTGGCCCAAAGAATTGTGAGTTCAATACCAGGCTACAGCACAAGTAACTTACAGGGTTAGAGGGAGATCGCTCATGACTGCCATAAGAGGCTCTAAGCAAGGAATTAAAATGATATACCCCAGTGATTGTAATATAGGTTCGGTTCGAAATTCTTAGCATCTGAAGAAGTCCGGAGCTTAAGACGGTCGAAACATCGTACACATTTATGATAATAGTTCAAATAATGTAAATACTGTACATAAATCCTTATGCTGATTTATTGGTGTCTATTTTATTTACAGTCGCTGGTTTTCTAGAAAACGATCGCCTTGACAGACAATGAGAAACACGTATATATAAAAATATAATCTTATATTTTTATACATCGTCGCTGACGGTTGTGTGGAGAAGGAGGTAGCCAGAGAGAGAGATAGAGAGAAAGAGAAAGAGAGAGAGAGAGAGAGAGAGAGAGAGAGATCGCGCACATACGAGACAGCTGTCGGGGAGTCAATAGTCAGTCACTGCTTCATCAACCAGCGGGGATCTTTCTTCTCTTTCTTCTGACTTCGATGAAGACCTCAGACATAAAAGCCCAAAATTTCTACGCATTATTGCTTTTTCAAGTTGTCATTTATTTGACGTCATCTCCGTCCAAATGCGTTTGTCAATCATTTTGACGTTGCACCCTCGCCAACAACATCCATCGCCTGGTATTTTCGTCAATCATATCGTTGCCGGCTATCACCTGCGTTTCTGCCTCTGATGTTTCACCGCTGGATATTGTTGTCAATCATGCCTTTGCCATTGAAGGTAATATATTACTCTTATATATTGTCTTGAAACAGTTTCTGTTGCTTGAAGTATTTCTTGAGATGCAAATGGTCGAGCCGACTTCATGGATGCCTCGCTTCATAAATGACTTCCTTATTTAGACGAGAAGGCGTGATGTACAAATGGGTGATTATGACTCTGTTTTTTTATTTAAGATTAACTTCGAAGAAGAATACAAACGGTAGAATGCCTTTCTTTTCGATGATAGTCCGGTTACCAGCAAAGGGTATTGGCCCCTATGTTTATTTATATTACAAAAACAGTGAGGACACCGTTGCTATTTTCATAGTTGATATTATTAAGTGTTGTATTTGTCTTTTTTTTTTAATGATAATGCTTCCATTATTTCAGACAATTTTTACATAATTTACGTCCTTAAAATATTATGTAGCTTATATGAAAAATTATACAAAATATTTTACCATAATTTTTTGTCTGTCATTTTTAATAAAACTTGCATAAAAGGGAGATTGCTGTCTAAATACACAATATATATATATATATATTGGCGACACCTTTTTCAAGCTTGTTTATTTGTGCCTAAGTAAATGTAAGCAGTTTGAATGCATTTCGAACACGGCACAGCGTTTTCTCATTCCGGTTCATTATTCTTCATACCAACAGTATATCCACGCTTGAAGCAGATCTTTGAAGCTGTCACTCATCATCAAAATAGATTTTGCTTAACTCTCGGTCAGTCATGTAAACATATTTTAAATTGATTTGGCTGTAAGCATTATTGAATAAGAAATTGTTCTTCATTGTGGCCTGCTTGAAATACAATGTAGACAAACAAACTCAACGAAAGACAGACATGAATATTAATATTGTATAAATATGTGTAGAACGAGAATTTGTTAATTGGTTCTGTACAGAAAATGAATTTAGCCCATTTTAAATATCACTTGTTCGAAAAGCTGATCGGAGAAAATGATTTTAATACTGTCCAGAACAAAGATAGTTCTCCCATGAGAGTTTGCTTCTTGATTGCAAATGATGATGTATGTTCCTCTATCCTCGCAATACTCAGATGATTCAAGTTCCATAAACATGAATACGTGTGCAAAAATATATTTATCCAAATTTCAAATTTTCACTTGCAGATAATATTTTTAAAATAAATACTACATATAAATATATGAAAATATTAGGTGCTTTTCTAAATGTTATTATTTTCTCTTTATCCTTTTATCTATCTATCTATCTATCTATCTATCTATCTATCTATCTATCTATCTATCTATCTATATTAAAAGCACAAAATGGTGTTGTATCCAACGAGGGAAATTGGTACAGAAGAAAAAGTGTGAGAAGTCGTGAACGTTTTGTTTCAAATGTAAATTTATTGTTGCTGTTATTATGATTATAACTTTCCTTTTGTATGATATATTAAATGTCCATAATAGTATTTGTGTCGCTACACGTGTTTCGAGTTTAAAGTTGACTCACTTCATGCAAATAAACTTGTAGATTCACATGTCGACATCAGTTTGCTTTTCTGATGGCCAAGATATTGTGTACAAACAGGTAATTCAAGTAGTAATTAAGTCAGAAAGTTCATATGCGTGCGTGCGTGTATCACACGAACGTTAAGTTTCTTCTGTCGCTTACGTTGACAGTAAAAATTTTGAAAGTCTCTGAAAAAAATTGCGGTCAAATGGTTAAAATATTTAGTATAATTTAAGCTTATATAAGCTTATAATTTTTCAGAACGTAACTTATGTAAAAACTGTCAAAAATAATGGAAGCATTATTAATAAGATAAATGCAACACTCATTAATATCAACTATGAAAATAGTAACGATGTGCTCACTGTTTTTGTTATATAAAACATAACTATGACACAATATATACACACCAACACATAATATATTCAGTTGAAGTAAATTAAAATTCAACCTTGATAATGACTAAAACTATAGTGAAAAGCGCTTGAAAGATAAAACATTTGAAAAATTATTACATTATTAAAGCCCTGAAAGTAAAAAAAATATAAGATCATATTAAACATTTTATAAAAAAAAATAGCTATAAACTTTGACTGTTATTTTTAATGTTATTATGTTGACTGTTATATATATATATAATGTGTGTTATGGTGCAGTAGACATCAGCTTGGAACGAGAAATTGGAGAGCCGAGTTCGAATTTATAGTTGAATTATTTGCATTCACTTAAGAGCAAATACCCTTGGAAAATGTATTAATCAGTATCTTCCCTGCAGTTATGAGTGAAATAACAGGAAAAATTGGGTTCTGTAGTCTTATGTGGCAACCAGTCTACCGTAGAATGTAATGGCAACCTACTATTATATATAACTAGCAGTATAACCCGGCGTTTCTCGAGTGTAATTAAAGTTTTAAAACTAATCCATGGTCCTGAGCTCAGACTCTGCCTAAAGTATATTTGTGTGAAGTTTGGTTAGAATCGGATAAAAATTGTGGATTTGTATAAAGGACATACAGACAGATAAACAGACACACACACAAACGTCTTGCCTTTTATATATATATATATATATATATATATATATTATCAATTTTCTGCACTACTGTAAGAATTGCAACCTTGAAACTTCTCAATATCGTTTCTTCTGTCTTTGACTATGAGTATCAAATTTGATTAAAATCAGACCACTCCTTCTATAACCCGATTTTTTCGATTATCGATTTTCGATTTTTATCGTGGTTACCTCGACACAAAAACTACCTAAGAACACTCGCAGACGCATATAGTACAACTGTGTAAATTTTTAAGAAAATTGTTTCAGCCGTTTCGGAATCTATAGGTAACGGATAAACACACACACACAGACACACACACACACAGACAAAGTTCCATTTATAAATAAGTTTAGATCTTCTGCCGAGTCAGCCATGTCTCTATCAAGACATGATCGATACATAATCACCTATCAAGACATGATCACCTATGATAACCTATGGCACTTAACTTAGTGTTATAT
Source organism: Ascarosepion bandense (assembly GCA_037127315.1). Classification (NCBI taxonomy): domain Eukaryota; kingdom Metazoa; phylum Mollusca; class Cephalopoda; order Sepiida; family Sepiidae; genus Ascarosepion; species Ascarosepion bandense. The sequence goes on along the minus strand of JBBBDQ010000230.1, from coordinate 1,447,488 downwards.
TTTGCTTATTTTTTGTGATTTTATTTTGTGTGGATCACATTTCTACCTAGTTACAACACATTACGTTGCATCTATAAATACGGTTCTTTTGTTGATATTTCAGTCTCTCACGTCGTATGACGTCATAAAACCACATCAATAATTTACGACCTGCGTCTGCTATTCTGTAACCGTTATCGTCACATAGCAATTTTTAAAGTCAACATAACAGAATATCATCTTTGATGGTGAATTTATTTATTTCAATGTCTCTACAATCACTCTGAGAATGGCTCATGCAAACCGAAATCTTAGATAAGACTGTAGAACCTAATCTGCATTTCCATTTAACCCATAGCTGAAGGTGGGCAGAAACGGATTAATAACTTTTTCAGGGGTATTCGTGCGCAAGTGAATTCAACTAGATTTTGAACTCGGCTCTCCGATTTCTCGTTCCGAGCCGATATCCACAACACCATAACGCACATTGAGTACTTCAATCATGTATGACAGGTGTTACCTAGTGTCTACCTCCCACTCCCGATTGAGTCTAAAAGTGTCTTCGCGTCCTTGTGAGTGATGAAACATTCTCCACCATACAGCCCCTTTCTCACGTTCTCTCGCTATCTCCATGGAAAGTGTTACGATGAACTTATTACTAAGTTCCACCATTGCAGACCTTCTCAACGCACATCTTTCTGAAAAGGAATCCACAGTGTTATCGCTCTTAACATGGTATCTCGGTCATTTTAAGTCATTTCCCCATCAACATAACGTAGTTATTTTCTCAGTTAAGTGCCAGACGTGATACACACTTAGGCGATCATGTCTGTTTCAATCCATGACTGAGCAGGATGAAGGTTGCCATTTCTTTCTGCGGTAGGCTTTTTGCCAAAGAAAGCTACAAAACCTAACCTGTTCAGCTATTCAACCCATAGCTGGGCAGATAAGAGAACGATTCACACTTTTCTTAATGGTATTTGCGTGTTAGTGAATGCAACGAATTTGACTGGAGTTTGAACTTGGCTATCCGATTAATCATTCTGAGCGGATATCCCTTACACCAACGCACATACGTTTTCACGTGCCTTTTGTATATCTGTTTTTATAGTAATTTTTTCTGAGGATCTCTCCTCTAAAGTATCCCAGCTCGACTTTACAAATTTAGCAGTTTAGTCACTATGTCGCATCGTTTTACAGTTCTAATTTGTAGATGTAAACGTAATTTATACGCGACTAACAGTATAGCCCGGCGTTGCTTGGGTGTAATGAAAGCTTTAAAAGTAATCCATGGTTCTGGAACTTAGACTCTTTGGACATTGGCACGAAAAACTAAAAAGCAATAGTTGTTTCCAGTTAGAGTGAAACTGTACACTGAAAGAAAAATGAATGGATGTAAGTCAAATTTTGATTTCCTGATATCGATATCAAATAAGTTTTTTCGTTGTAAACTGAATTTTGAAGGCTAAATAAGTCCTCTGAGTAAATGGTATCATGGCTGAGACTAAGAACTACAATTATACCTACTTAGAGCCAAACTCGAAGCAAAAACTAAAATAAAAGGGCTGAAAAAAATACAGTCATACAGGCGGATAAACAGACACACACACACAAACATCTTGCCTTATATATATATTATTGATTTTCTGCACTATTGTAAGAACTGCCACCTTGAAACTTCTGAATATCGTTTCTTATGTCTTTGTCTATGAGTGTATCAAATTTGGTTTAAATCGGACCACTCCTTCTATAACCCGATTTTTTCGATTATCGATTTTAGATATTTATCGGGAGTACCTCGACACAAAAGCTAGCTACGAACACTCACAGACGCTTATAGTACAACTGTGTAAATTTTCAGGAAAATCGGTTCAGCCATTTTGGATTCTATAGGTAACGGACACACACACAGACACACACACAGACACACACGCATACACACAAAGTCCCATTTATAAATAAGTTTAGATATAAATTTGTTCTTTCGCATTTATGACTAGTAAAAATTTCTTCCAGTTCCTTGTTTTTGTTGTTGCTTTGTTTTCCCATCATTTACCTTCTGAACGAATATACACCGTCAATCGTTATACACGTCGAGGCAGAGCAACTTGCTTATTTGGAATAACAAAGAAAACAAAGGTAACGCGGATATACATGTAATTCTTTAAACAGCATCAACTACAACATTTAAATTTTACGTTTTACAAGCTTTAAAGATCACATCAGTCAGATGGCGTCCATTCTGCTCATTATAATAGGGTAATTGTACTCTGAAGTTTCGGTCAACTCTTTCCAGCATATCAGTGGGTATGTTGGCGACAGCTTGAAGAATGTTGTTCTTCAGGTGAGCCAGAGTGTTAGTACGATCGTTGTAAACTGTTGAGGGACCTACCATTTTTGGACTATAATGAAATCTTTTTATTATCATGAATACCGGGAGAATATGACTCTCGGGGCTGAGTTGAGTTGAGTTGGGTTGAGTCACCCTGTTCTAATACTTGGCAGTCAG